>PVKS010039771.1:0-17064 GCA_004027875.1 Aplodontia rufa | reverse complement strand
CAAGGGTCTCATATCCAGAATCTATAAAATACTCAAAAATGTCAGCTACAAAAACACCAACAGCCCAATTGATAAATGGGCCAAAGACCTAAATAGAGACTTCTCACCAGAGGACATTGATCAAGCCAATGAATACATGAGAAAGTGCTCTAAATCTCTAGTAATCAGAGAAATGCAAATGAAAACCACATTAAGATATCACCTTACACCAGTCAGAATGGCAAAGATGAAGAAAATAAACAATAGATGCTGGAGGGGCTGTGGAGAAATAGGCACACTAACACACTGTTGGTGGAGCTGCAGACTGGTACAGCCCCTCTGGAAAGCAGTATGGAGAATCCTTAAAAAATTAGGGATGAGTCCACCACATGACCCTGTTATTCCACTCCTGGGTATCTTTCCAGGGGACTTAGAATCAGCACATTACAGTGACACAACTATATCGATGTTCATAGCAGCACAATTTACTATTGCTAGGCTATGGAAACAACCCCGATGTCCCACACTGGAAGAATGGATCCAAAAACTGTGGTACATTTATACCATGGAATATTACACAGCAATTAGAAACAATGATATTGCAGTCTTCGAAGGTAAATGGATGGCTATGGAAGAGATCATGTTGAGTAAAATCAGCTTAACCCAGAGATCTAAGGGTCGACTGTCTCCACTCATCTGTGGAGGTGGGGTCTAGAACCTAGACAATGAGAAAGTTGGTCTAGTAACATGAGTTAAATCCAGATAAGATGTAATGCTATACAATCTAATACTTTTTTAGAGTTATAATGGGAAGGGGAAGGGAGGGATAAGGGAGAGTAATGGGGGGGCACTCCTGGGGATAATTGCAATATCCAGAATATTTACACATTTTATACACATTTTATATTATTTTGTTAAAATCTTGTAAGGTTGTTCAAAAATAAAAAATTAAAAAAAAAAAGAAAACCTGGGACTTAATGGGTTAAGTGGGCTAACAGGCTTCATGGAGACAAGTGATTTAGGTGAAGCAAAGGAGGTTGTTGGAGAGGAGAAGTTCAAGAAAACGTATTAGAAATAACCACCGCGGTCAACAGGAAATCAGTAGTGACGTCTGGTTTTAAGATGGTTGGGAAACAGTGATGCAGGTTCCAAAACCCTTCATAAACATGGGTAACTGCTCAGAAAGTAGGGAGACTGCGATAACAAGAAGTGGGCTTGAATTTGCTAACAAATGTCTGGTCGGGCGCAGATCTCTCTCGTTCTCCCTTTCTCTGCATAGTACAAGTCCAGTATCCCTCATCTGAAATGTTTGAGACCAGATGTGTTCTTTTGGACTTTTTTTGGTTTTGGAATATTTGCTATATGCAAGATATCTTGGGGATGGAGCCAAAGTCTAAACACAAAATTCGTTTATGTTGCACATGAACCTTTGTTATGGTTTGGATATAAGATGTCCCCTCCAAAGCTTATGTGACAATTCAGGAATGTTCAAAAGAAATGATTAGATTATGAGAGCTATGACCTAATCAGGGGATTGATTCATTTGACAGATTAATAATTTGAATGGATTCCTAGATGGTAACTGTAGGTAGGTGAGGTATGACTGGAAGAAATAGGTCACTGGGGGTTGGCCTTTGGGGATTATGTTTTGTTCCTGGTTCTCTCTCTCTCTCTCTGCTTCTTGGCTCCCACGAGCTGAGCAGCTTTCCCTGCCACACTCTTCTGCCATGATATTCTGCCTCATCTCAGGCACAGAGCAATGGAGTTGGCCAACCATGGACTGAAAACTCTGAAACCATGAGCCAGAATAAACTTTTCCTCCTCTAACCTGTTTTTGTCAGGTATTTTGGTTACAGCAATGAAAAGCGGACTAATACAACCTTGTACACATAGCCTGAAGGTAATTTCATGTAATGTTTTGAAGTGCCTGAGATAAAATTGCATGGTTTAGAATTTTCTACTTGTGACATCATACCAGCAATCAAAAAGTTTCAGATTTGGGGCTAGAGCAGTGGCTTGGCAGTTATGGTGCTTGTGTGGCATGCGCAAGTACACGAGTTCAAACCCCAGCACCCACATACACACCTGAGTGTCAGAGCAATGAAAGCCATGTGAAAAACTCAATAAAAAAGTTGATATTCTCTCTCTCTCTCTGTCCTCTCTTAAAAAAAAAGTTTCAGATTTGGAAGTTTTCAGATTTTCAGCTTAGGGATATTCAGCTTGTTGAATGAAGATAAAGTTGATATTCTATTTTTTTCCAACATTATCACCTGGAGACAACTCTCCCTTCTTCTCCACAGAACTCCTGCAGCACTTTTTAAAAATCTCATGTTGTTAGAACACACTATTTGTTATCTCTTCTTCTGCAGTCATCTTTAGATCCCTAAACCACTCCCCATTTCTTAAATATTTTAGCCCTGAACTCACTCTCTAACCCACATTCCCATGCTTCTATGTGATTTCAACATCTGTGTAGATGTCCCACGGCTTCCTGCCTTCCAACATTTCTGTACACTTTTTATTACAACTTCTTACAATCACGGTTCTGTCAAAAACCTTCAATCACTGAAAACTATAGGCCTTCTGTATTAGTTTATGTAATGTCAACAACAATAGATTACTAACCAACCTGCAGACTATAAGGATATAAACATGACGGAAGTCCTTTCCTTTCTCAAGTGCAGTCTAAAGGGCCGAGGATGCGCTTGACCAACAGACAGCTCTCCAATCTGCGCGGTGACTCCTGCTCCTCCCTTTCTGTGTCTCTGTCATCTGGAACACATGACTTCCTAGGTTACCACACCCACTCTCATCAAATCATTAGAGACCAAGAGGCAGCAGAAGCGTGCATGGGAATGTTTTAGGGCCAGACCGAGAAATGGCATGCGTCTTCTCTGTTCATGTCCTGTTGACTCCAGTCCTACAACTACAAGGATGCTTGGAAAGGAGGCTATCTGCGCTAAGGGGAAACAGGTGTGCACAGCTCTGGGCTGTGGTCACCAATTCTCTGTTGTGGCTCACTTTAGTCATCACTGTCTGTTCAACATCTTACATTTCAGTTCATTCTTGTTAGTACCCCAAGTCTACCAACTGCTTGACCCCATCAGGACCTATGGAAAACTGACCTTCCAACTTCACTGTGTCTCACCACTCATGTGTCCGCCCTTCCTTCCTCACATAGATAAATCTATGGCTCAATATTTTACTCACTTCCTTGAATGCATGCACACTCACTCTGTCAGTCACCTGGGAACATTCAAATCCTGATTAAATCCACGCAGCTGCTTTTTCTGAGAACGAACCTATGCAGCTAAACATGATTGCCGGAAAACCCTGAGTCAAGCTTGTGGCTGCAGTCTACACGCTCAGGCTAAAAATCCAGGTATTGTCCTCAACTCTCTAATTCTTGTTTTTTGTTTGTTTTTTTTTTTTTTTTAAGAGAGAAACGGGGAGAGAGAGAGGGAGAGAGAGAGGGAGGAGGGGGGAGATAATCAACTTTATTTGGTTTTTCATCTGGTTTTCATTGCTCTGACACTAAGTTGTGTATATGGTGCAGGGATTTGAACCCAGGTTCCTGCACATGCCAGGCAAGCTCTGTTACCAATGAGCCATCACTCCAGCCCTCTTTCTAATTCTTTATCTAATCCTTTAGCAAATCCTGCTAGCCCCACCTTCAAAATACAGTTTTAACCCCACCACCTCCCATCACTCACCTCTGGCTCTTACCACTCCACATTAGAGACTGTCATGGTGCATGGCTAGGAGGCTGTCACCCACATCTGTCATTGTTGATTACAGGAATCTTCTTTTCTGTTCTGTTTCTTCCCTATCCCCATAGCTGAATTCTTGAGGGTTGTGCAGGATGTCAGGGGATGGCAAGAAAGAGGACTGTCTTCGAGCAGTTCTGGTTTCATGCTGTCATGATGTCCCCTACGGCAGGATTACCATCTTCCACCTGCCTAGTGTCAAGACAGGAAGAACTACAGGGAAACAATTGGAAATTTTAGCAAATTGTCCTACCAGAGTAAAAGAACAGTGTGTGGGAGAACTGAGATGGAAGCAGAGGTAACAGGGAACAAAGACAACACTGGCACCACCTCTCACAATGAATGAGTCATAAGGAATAAACCAGCCACCATCAGAAGAGGCTGCAAAGGAGAAGTGACTTCAAGGGAAAGGCTACTGTTGCTTTTAAGCAAGGTAGGAACAGACAAGGTGGAAGGGTGGAAAATGAGGCATTTGTACATTAGACATTGATCAGAAACAACAGGACTAGGTGTGATTAAATAAGACAAAAATTACCAATGCCCAAGTTGCTGACCCAGATTGATACAGGCCGAGTATCCCTTATGTTAAAGTAATTGGGACCAGGTTGAGCTTAGATTTTGGATTTTTCCCCCAATTATGGAATATTTGAATACACATGATGATATGTCTTGGGGATGAGGACCAGCTCTAAACATGAAATCCATGTGTTGCAAATATACAGTATACACACAGCCTAAAGGCAATTTTATGTAGTACTTTTAGTGTGCCTGCATTTGGATTGTGACCCATCGCACAAGGTCAGGTGTGGAATTTTCTGTTAACGGCGTCATGTTGATGATCAAAACAGTTTTGGATTTTGGAGTATTTCAGATTTTGGACATTGAGATTGGGGATGCTCAACCTGTAGTGATAGTGGGTTAAATATTATAATATCAAATTTCTATGGTGAGCAAGTATAATTTGCTAGATCAAATAAGAATTAGTCTCAAGAGGAAAGGCAATACATCCTTTGCAATCAAAACATGATCTCACAGGACAGCTTACCTGGAGACAAAATTGTTAGACTTCAGGACAATGGGATATAGTGTAAATATAAATCCTACAGGAGCAGCTTAGTATACCCCCCAAAGCCTAATGCTTAAATTATTACTTTCTCCAAGGTAACTGAATGTTAAATATTTTCTTAGTTTTTGCCCTTATCTAACTAATAACATAGACTAACTCAGCATTACATTGTCGAAGTTCAATATTTCTCAATATCTGAAATGCTTGCTATTATGAACCTGCTCCTAATGAGTCTAACTTTTAATTGGATCAAGGCAGAATAAAAAAATCTAGGATTTATAATTTTTACTCCTACAATGCACATGTGACACACTTAGGTCCTCTCCCAAGCCCTTCCTATTTCTATTATGCTGCTCTGTCATTCCCAGCTCTGCCATGATAATCTCATCAATTTATCCTCTGTTGCTCAGCATCCTGTGTCTTGAACTTCTCCCTGCCTATCACCTATCTACTTAACAGGTACAGCTTAAGCGTCTGCTGTGTTCTATACAGGTGTGTGCTATAACTCAAGTCTACATTCTTTGTCTCAATCAGCATAGAGTCAGTTTTCCTATGGTAGACTATAAGAAGCCTGAGGATAGACATGGTGGTTATCTTGGAAACACCAATACATAGCAGGTGGTAACCTGTATGTAGTAGGCTGTGATATTTTTTCTATATAACTGAACCAGTGCTGTTCTTGCTACTCTAAGTACCAGATTATTACAGGATGGGAGAGCAGGCCCTCATCGTTAACAACAGAATGAATCAACAGGTGGGTATGTGCCCATTCCCTTTTAGGGGAGTTTAAGGAAATTCATAATGTTAGAAACTAACAAAAAATAATTGTTAATTTTGTTAATTATGATGATTGTGGTTAGGAAGAATGTCCTTATTGTTAAAAATTTATATTTTAGAATTTACAGAGAAATTTCATGAAACATGTGGAATTTGTGTTAAAAGTACTTTGCTACCATCCACAAAATAGATGAAGCAAATACAGTCATTGTTAGTTCTAGTGTGCATACTCGTCTAGTCAAATACTTAAAATGTAATCAACAAATGACAAGACTATATTAAGAACCCAGAAATTAATGCGATCACCTTTAAGTAAATCAACAACAAATAATACCAACACTCTAATAGAAAAGGGTATGACAAGAAAGTACAATATGGTATAACTCAAAATGATTCACCCAAGGATAATCAAAAGACAACATTCGAAACTACTTATAGGAGTCTGGAAGGAAATCTCTTATTTAGAAATAAAATATTAACATTTAAGAAAATAAATTTCAAATACTACACGAGACAAAAAATATGATCAATTATTTATTTCTATTTAGGGAAAATAAAAGTTTCTTTACATAGTCTCTTGATATTTCTTGTACATGTAAAATCAAAATGTTCACTGACATAAATAAATATAAATAAATTAATCTTCATCTTACAAAAGAATTAGATTTACAATTAACTATAAACACTTAGCTTTTCTTATGTTAATGTGATCTCTGAGTATTTTTAAAGACATTAAGTTGAAGAAGACATTTTCAATGAGTCTCTTCTACTGGGGAAAACAAAACAACAAAAAGTTTGCTCTCGGGACAAAATTGCATTTTATCCATTTCACAAGTAATAGACTAGGTAGAGATGAAAATGCCTGGCAGGTCAAGATCATTTCAGAATGTGATTCATCTCTTTTTGGCAATTTTGTTTACAAAAGACAAGATTCTGTTTATTTTTGCCAGCCAATTAATGCTTTTAACTTTTTATTCCATTCATTAAATTAGAAATAATATTACATAGCTAAAAGAAATCAGCTATTTCCTTCTCTTTGTGTCCCCATTCTAAGCAGGAACGAACTTCGACATGTCCCTACACTTCGAGGAGAGTGATCACCTTCCATCCTGGGAGTTCGTCTATGGCCAAGAGGCCTTAGGAGTCCTAGGAATGTGATTCCAGGTTTTCTCCTTGCTTGGTTGACATTCCTAACACACCTTAAAGAAAAGTGAAAACATGCAAAACAAAGGGCACTATTGTATTTATTGTATCCATCCTCCAGAACGTTCTAACAAACTAGAGGTGTTCTGTGCACTTGAGTACACTTTCTTCTTAACTCTTCTTTGGCTAAGTCCGAGAGCCAGTGGCTACTTGCATCACAAGCAAAGCTGTCAAAATTATACATGCTTGCCCTGAAAGTTAAAAAAAATAAATAAATAAAAGATCAAAATGGTTTCATTTACCATATTTACTGATAGCAAACATTAATTTTTAGTTTCAATGTGATTAAATCACCAAAGAGTTGGTACTGAGGGTATGAAACAAATGCAGACTTAGTAAGTGAAAGAGCATGAATAACCTTCTGCAGGTAAAGTTTAGTAGCTATAGCAACAATTAAAATATGATGGTTCCAATTTTGCAGATTAATGGTAGCAAAGCCAGCGTCATTAAAATACTTTCATACCCAAAGTCAATGAAAAGCCCCCAAATACAAATGTGTAAAATGAAGGAGAGATTCGTCAGAAGATACAGAAAATTTCACATCAAGTAATTTTTGTGTTGACGAACGATGTCTTTTAAGATCCATGCATAACTTGTAAACAGATGTCTGAACACATATTGCACATTTCTTTAAACACTGGAAAGTCTAACAGCCACTAAGCAAGAGGACAAAGAAGTATGGAATAGGCCAATCATCTCATGATGCAAACTGTCATAATGAAAGCACTGTCATTAAGCCTTAACGCGTCATTGTCTCCCTCCCAGATATTTGTGGTATTGGACATCTAATTAGTACGACAAATTGAGTTTGATACAGGATGAGATGATGAGCACACCGCTACTGCGAGAAGAGACGATGTGTGTCACAGTAATAAGAAATTCAAAGTTAGTCATTCGTTCAACAAAGAAAACCAATTTTGGCAATATTATCCTTTAAAAGTCTGCAGAATCCTAAGCCCACTGTCATGATGGATATTTTATAAAATATAGAAATGTGGTTTTATTAAACTATATATACCTTTTAGAATTTATCAGAAGGTCTGACTTCTGAGGTATCATCAGTCTCACTTAAATTATGAAACATAACATTGAGTGCTTTGTTGTTCTCATGTGTGTAATAAGAGCTGGATAGTAAAGAAGGAAAAAACTAATTGAATTATATAATGTAAATTTCAATCAAGAACAAAATCAAGCATTTGCTTACTCCTGCATCCCTGCACTAAAATGTACTGTACAAACCCAACACTGCTAAAAAAGTAAATAAACTCTCCAACAGACAGACACAAAACATCACTAGATAAAGTTATATAATCACTTTCACATTAACTGTAACCTCTATCATGATATTCAAATTTCTAATTAAATAAATACGAAATCAGGAGAATATCCAGGCATGTAAAAGTTAGCTCTTACCCTCAACAGGGTATACTTTCAAAATAAGGCAACTGGATTATTTTTTAAGTGCACACGAAAAAGGTCAATTCCTATATGTTTGCATGACTTTCCCTGTTTCAGAAACTAAGCAATTAGGTTTACTTTAAAAATCCCAAAATACAATTCAAAACAAATACTCACTCCTTCAATGTTCCAGCACTTTTCATCCTATTAAAATATCATGGCAAATTACTTTACCCAAGTATGTAAAGATGCCGATGAAAACTGGTAAACTCATCCCTTGCCAGCTGCTCCTGGCCCTGGCTTTGGTAAATTGATAATGCTTTATAAATGGAAAATTTATAACTAGATAAATTCACAACACTCTAAAAAGAGAGAGCCGGAAGAAATGCAAACAAGTCCATAAGATTGGTGAGTTGATTGAGTTCTTCCCTAGGTAGTACTGCTCAGGCATCTGTCCCAACTTCACTGGCTTCACTGTTAAGAACTCAGCTAGCTTTTGCTAGGCTCTAAATCACATTCTTAAAAAGCTAGAAAAAGCTTAATATACTTGCTATTGTTGCATCTAGACAATTTAACTAATATTCATCAAATGCCTGTAAAAACTATCGACCTTTCCCACCCTTGACCGTGGGATCTAATGGCCAAATGATTTTACCAAAAGATTGAACCATCTGGTGATTTAAAGAATGTTCATATATTTTAACTTATCATAGGCTTAGATATGATGTTAATTTAAGGAGAAAGGAAAGAGTTATAGAGGGCAAAACTTAGATAGCCGACACCAACCAAATGAAAAATTCAGTAAGAAAATTAAAATGTACTTCTTTGTATTGATTAACAGGAAAAAAAAGAAGGACAGGCATTAGGGCAATTTAGCACTAACTCAAAACTATACGAATTCTACAATTAAATTTCTGAACAGTAAATCTATAAAATAAAATAGGATGCATTTAAATCATTCCATCTACAGGACACATCAGAGCCAAACATGACATTTACAATTAGAACATCAATTCAATACAGATCGGATGTTTTGAACAATACTGATTTTTTTGTGCCGTTGCTGTTTTAACATTTGAGTGCGTATTATGTGCCAAACAACTTGTTTTAACCTCTACAGGTAACAACTTACGTGATCCTTTCTATAATTCCATGAGGTAGGTATGACATTTTCCCCACTTTGCACATGAAAAATTGAAGCACAGAGAGGTTAAGTTGCTCCCAGTCACGTAACTCATAAGTGACAGACCCAGTGAGCAGCCACACCCAGGACCTGCCTTCTTAATCACTGGGGTGATTTTGGCTAGACTGGTACCTAACACACATGGTGCAGAAACACACTTCATCACCGGCAACTTAACAGTATGTTAGAGGCTGACTTCTCCTAGGTTTCTTTGCTTCTGTATAATACACAGATATTATAAATTATACTGAGTAGAAAAAGGGTGGACTGATTTAAGAGATCACAAAGTGCAACCTTGGCTTTCAATCATTTTCTTTTGAAATGTGATTATTGTTCCTGAATATATTGAGGGGGAGAAAAGACACAAAGTCTGTTCTCCTGAACAGTAATTACAGACAGAAGGAATGAAGAGGAAACATGTCCAAAAATAGAACAAAGTTCAGAGAGTTAACTACTGATACCAAGTTTTACTTGAAAAAAAAAAACAAAAAGCTAAGAATAAATTTTTAAAAATTATTGGAATTTCTGCTCACCCTGATTTTCCATAGTCCCAGAAAAATTTGACTAGAATTAGGATACCAATTATTATAGCAGCAGCAACAAATCCTTGAGGGGGAAAAATTTGGTAACATAGTTAATAGAAACATAAGAAACGGCATATACACTGGTGCTTCACAATGACACAGAGTATAAAACAAGTTAAAGCAAAATGGGAGACACAGATTATATTTGGTGATGGATTCCTTATGTCCCAAATTCAACAATAAATACTGCACGTTGTTTGTCCTGTCTTCTTTGAAAGAAAAAGAATGGAGTATCCCAGTGATCAAACACAAATTGTTTTACAGGTTTAGAGGATTCTAAAATGCTTCAATAAAACCAAGCTTACTTTAAATGTTTTGATCACTGGGCATTAAATCTGGTAACTGGATGATGAGTTAGAAGGCGTGTTGGCGTTCACTCTCATTTTGTAGGCGAATATATATCAAAGCTCAGAAAAGTCAGTTACATAAGCGATTAATGGAAGGCCATGTACTTAGTTTGTAGTAGACATAATAGATAAGTAGATATTTCCCCAGCACAGCAAAGAACACTGCAGTATTATGAGACTGGAGGGCAAAATATATTTACTTTGACTACAGAATATGCTTTTCAGTGGTCAGTCTACTAAAGATGAAATTTCACTTAGTCAAGTTGCATTTACTTTTAAGATTAAAGAAGCACTATTTTAAGTTGAACAACAAATAATCAGTCAATAGCAAACTACTTTCATAACTTGCATTTTACACCACCTTTCTTTGAAAATAACCCATTCGCCCTTTTCTCATCCTCCTTCCCTCTTTCCTTCCCCATCCCACCTGCCACCAATGTCCTTGATTAACAAGTGTATCTTGGTTCCAAATGAGCAAAATATAGATGCTTCATAACTGCACTCCCATATAGGTGTAGGACTTTTAAAAGCCAGCTATTTTCACAACAGGGAAGTTTAATAATATTTTACTTTATCAGTTAACTGATCCCAGGACTATATTATTAGCTGAGAAAGACTGTCCACACAATAGATGACAACTCCGTTGAAAAATTTGAGTTTCTCTTCCTCTTACCTGTTCCCATCAATCACACCTCTTCACTACCTCATTGGAATTTGAATGAAAAATGAAGACAGAAAGTCTAAGTCAGAACGCCAGAAAGAAAAGACACTAGAACACTGATTGATACATGTATATAATTCTTTAAGAAAGTTTGTGGAGACTGACAGTTCAAAAGAAAATCAGAGCAAAACACCGAAATATGAGAAACAAAACTCTGTATGTGTTCTCAGAAAATTAATAAGAGCACATTAGACCTCAAATTAGAAACAAACAGAACTTTGAGGCATAAAGGCAAGACTTTATAATCTCAAAATTCACTTGCAATCTATAGAAAACTAATTCAAAGGCAAACAAGCAGTGTTAAGATTTATGTAACCTGGGACAGACGAAAGAATAAAATGAAAAATGAAATAATTCAAATGCTCCTAATCATTAAATCGAAGTGCTCTGAGTTAGCAAAATTACATAATTTTAGAAAATGAGATTGTTAAAAAAAAGAGCATTTTAGTAAGGTTCCCTATTATGTAGAACTACTTTTATAAAGTGTTTAAGGCACTGTAAAGCAGTTTGCCACCTCTCATCTCATTTGACCACTTTCAATAATCAGCACAGTGGTAGGCACACAGTAGGGAGGGTTTAGTAAACTGCCTTGAATATCATTTTTGGAGAAGACTGAAACTGAAAAAAGATATAAAATGTTTATTGCCACAGAAAACCTTATTTCTAGCCCTAGGCTAAGGCCATAATTTTAATTGCTTATAATATTTTCAACAAAGATAACTGAGGTTATTCAAATAAAATTTATAATAGATGGGTGCTACGTTAATATAGAGAGTATAATTTCTGTTCCCAAAGAACCCAAGTCAGAATTCTATCTGTATGAGCTGGTGTTAATTAAATATGTGTCTCTTTGTCTGAAAAAAAAGGGGGGTTACCTAATCACTTCAAAAAGTCTTGCTAGTGTATGTAACGAAGGAGAAATGTAGTCCATGTGTTGCGAAAAACAATGTGGATAGTTTTGGTTCTTGCTTATACTCAATATAAAAGAATACAGAGTCGATGGACAAGTGAAATCACACGAGTTAGAGACTTGTCTTGATGGACCAAGAGTGTGACTGAGAAAACGTTAAATTTTCAGATTTATAAATGTGGCCCCAACACCAACGCCTCAGGGCAAAACCCACTGGACTCTAAGTGTTTTCACCTGATCACTGGATTCTGTCTCTGTTTTTCTTCAATTTTTTTAAAGAAAGTAAATTCACACACTTTCCCAGACTACAACTATCACAGAAAACTTAATGATTATGTTGTCTGACTTCTTAACTCTGAAAAAACAGGAGGATAATGAGGGTGACTTTATAGTAGAATTGAAGTATGTCAGGTATAGGAATATCGGGAACTTATTCATTTGAAATAACTACTTAAGATTCTAGACTCTTATAAGTATGCCTGGATTTTAGCTACATTTGAATACTGATAATATATGACATGGTCAAGTAGATGTGTAAAGGATAAAGATGAACGTGATAAAGAATACAGAAAACTATGTATTATGATAGTCGTTTCTTCTTGTTTAATGTTCTTTTGATTGATCACAAAGAATTATTGAACGTCACAATATGGGATCTCAGCAATGAAGACAGTGAATAAAGCAGTATTAGTTGAGAACAGGGCTACTTTTCCAATTTGAGTTGCGCAGTCTCTTGTCCTGTTACTAGGAAGAGAGGCTGTCCTTTACTGGACACTGTTTCCTGCCTTTTATCTCTGTGACTTTGAACAAATTATAGATTGTGTAAAACTACAGCTTTCTCTGAAAAAATGGAGTATAAATGCTACATTATAAGACATTGTAAAAAGCAAACGAATACATATAAAAATCTCTGAACAGTACTTGCTACATAGCTAACGTGCAAATATTACTTGAATTAAAAACTGCTCTTATTCTTCAGTGTGGCCAGAGGGAATGATAAAATTGTCATGAATGCATCTTAGGAAAATAATAGTGACTGTGTGTTATGACTTCTTGACTTTTGACACTGTGCTTAAGAGTTTCAAATCCATTGCCACATTAAGCTTCAAAGACTTTATACAGAAATCATAATCTCCAGCTCATAAATGAGAAAATTGGGATTGAGAGAGATTAATTTAATTACTTGGGTTGAACATTTACTAAATTGAAAAAAAAAGATTCAAAGCAAGGTCTGACTGACTCGAAAGCACAAACTTTTCCGATATGAAATTATTTCAAAACCAAAAACCTATAAAACAATATAGAGCATGAATTCTTAATGGGGCTGGAAGCCCAAGAACGTGAAAAAAAAATCTTACATTTAAAAATCTGTATAAATTACAGTTACATAGAGAGTGCATAAACAGATTTAACAGATAGTATTAAAATCTCATGGGGGGATGATTGGGGGGAAAAAGTCTAAACAGGTCCTTGGCAGAGAGAGAGAAGGCAATAAATATATTGAGAAACACTGATACAGAGCTAGTAGAAGAATCTCTTTAAAATTCATAGTGCCAGTGTCATTTATATGACAATTTAGGAAATTCTGTAGATTCATCAGTCTCTCTTAGTGGAATTAAATAGGAAAAAAATCAGATATTTCCAAAGTTCCATCATCTGCAGCATTCACTTCCTCAGCAGCACAATCCATAAAAGCAATTTCTTTGCAATCTTGTTTACTTATATTTAAAGTAAGAAAACGATGTGATTCACAAAATAAATTTAATAAGTAAAGATTATTATCAGGGTTATGTCTTCCAAAATCACACACACACACACAAATGTTGTATGTCTGGATTAAGAAAGAAGGAGCTGGGGCTGGAGTGGTGGCTCAACAGTTATGGCGCTTGCCTGGCATGCGCAAGGACACAAGTTCAAACCCCAGCACCACAACCACAACAAGGTACTGGAGCAACAAAAGCCACATGAAAAACTAAATAAAATTGATTCTCTCTGTCTCTCACTCTCTCTTTCACTGTCCCTCTCTCGAAAAAAAAAAAAAGAAACAAACAAACAAACAAAAGAAAAAAAAAAAGGAAAGAGCTTTTTAAAAAATTTTTAACACAAGCTGGAATTACAACCAATCCTGAGGAGAGTTTCCTGGGAAATAAATCAGCTTATAGACCTTGAGAACTTCAGAGAAAAAAATAAGCTTTTCAAGCTTTCACTGAATGCCATTGGGCAAAAGTCTTGTATGAAACTCATCATTTTTGTGACCATGGAATCATTAAATCATGAGATTTTTTTTCATTTAGAATATGTTTATTTCTATTTAAAATATAGAATAAACAAAGTGAATTCCAACTGATGGAATTGTTCAAGATAAATCTTTAGCTGTTAAAATCTTCTAGCATTTGAAATGTAAAATAACCATCATAAATTACAATAGTAACAACAATAACAAAATATGTTTTCATGTTTATTGTCCCTTGACAATTCATGCATATATAAAATAGGGTACTTTGCTTTAAAGTACATAATATAAAAAGAAACACTTTTTTATAAAAGTGTATTTCAACTGGACATTACTTATCAGTATATCAATGTAGCTGTCTTGTTCCTTAACAACATTTCTCTTACCATTGTCTTTATTAATTTTGTTGTTAATGCACAGCATCAAATAACATATGTATGGACAAAGAAAAGGACTGCACCAAATGCTAGAAGAAATTGCAATGCGGATATATACTTTTGGGCTCATGTCTACAGCAACAGAATATTTTTTATAAGAACTTTGCTTCAAACGACAGAGAAGGGGGAAAGAAGAGTTATGCATTCAAAGGCAGCACTCTTTGTCTCATCAGTGATAGGACAGAGATCTAGAAATGGTAGAGAGTAATTTACGATCAACTGTCACAGAAACTGTATTGATCACTGTTTCCTTCTTGACTGCTCCTAGGACGTGGCTCTGAGACAGTGGGCATGCAATGCTACTTGACTGATTGGCCACATAACCTGGAGTTCTCCTAAGATTACCTTGGAACAAGAACATGGTTTGGAATACATAGGAACATATCGAGTACCTAACGGCGTCCACGAAACACGTCGATAACATGCGTTTACCCGTTTTCTCTTAGGTACCCTTAAACACTGCATTTTGATAGTTTTCCTAAGACAGTTAAAAGACAATATTCTCTTCCAGGAATACGGATTGTACATCCCACAGTGATGGCAATTTCTTTTAACTGCCTGAGAGCCAAACTTACCATATGCAAGACTGACAGCACCTAAAAAAAGAAAAAATAGTTACAAAATTAAAATTTTCTGATTGGCTAGAAATTTAATATTTATACATATCTATAATAAACTGTACTTGGAAGCTCAAAAGCAACTTAAATTTCTATAACTACAAGAAAAAATTATAAATTTATCCAATTACACATTATTTACTTAATCAAGTAACATAAACACCAGAGCCTAAATCTGTTTGACATTCAACACTATAAACATAAATTATGATAGTTATAGAAATCCAAAACAAAAATCATCAAAATTTGGTTCTATAACTCAATGATAAGAAACAAAGTTGAGGAGCTGGAGTGGTGGCTCAGTGGTATCGTGCTTGCCTGGCATGTGCGAGGACCTAGGTTCAAACCCCAGCACCACATACACAGCTAAGTGTCGGAAAAAACAATAACCAGATGAAAAAATAAATAAAATTGATTCTTTCTCTCTTAAAAAAAAAGAAAAAAGGTTGAAAAGTTTAAACAGTAAATAACTGCTAGACCAATCTTACTATCAAGAAACTATCAGAAATCTGAGCGCCTTTCAGCAGATTCTAACAAAACTCAAAATTACCCTATCATCTTAGTATTTATATTTTTTCAACGATTATGAGTGAGTCAAAAGCATTATTATGAAAAATCCTGGCTACCATACATTGGGAACTATTTGATCTTGCAATCTCAGTCAAGTTCCCATTTCCGTCACAGCACATCAAATCCCATTCATGAACAGCGTCAACCAACCTGAGTAAGGCGTTCCTTTTCTTTCTGTTGTGCTCGTTGTGTGAAAACTCGTGGTTGCCTTTGGACCAGGTGTGCGCTGGGTGGCTGGAATATGAGCAGAGGTGAATCTTTTTGTATTATGGAGACCCTGAGTCACTGGGACATGTAAAGTAGTGGACTTGCGTGTTGCTGGAAAATTCTGTGTAAATGAAGCTTTTGTAGTGGTGACTTTTTGGGTGGTTGTGGTCTGTGTAGAAGCATTAGCCATTATGAGATTCTGGGATGCTGGTGAGGTCTTTGCAGATAGAGCACTGTATATGGGAGATGTCTGAGCAGCTGGTGGGGCTTTTGCGGTTGAATTGTTTGCTGTGATGCTTTTCTGAGAAGTTGCTGGGGCTTCTGTAGCTGGAGTATTTATTGTGGTGGGCTTCTGATGTGTTGGTGGAGTGGCTCTTATACCTGGAATGTATACTGTGACAGGTTTCTCAGGTGTTGGTGAGGCTCTTGTACCTGACACATTTACTGTGACAGACTTCTCAGGTGTTGGTGAGGCTCTTGTACCTGACACATTTACTGTGGTGGGCTTCTCAGGTGTTGGTGGGATTCTTTTAGGTGGAATATTTACTGTGACAGGCTTCCCAGGTGTTGGCGAGTCTCTTGTACCTGAAACATTTACTGTGGTGGGTTTCTGAGGTGTTGGTGGGGTGTCTCTTGTACCTGACACATTTACTGCGACAGACTTCTCAGGTGTTGGTGGTACTCTTGGACCTGTAGCATTTACTATGGTGGGTTTCTGAGGAGTTGGTAAGGTTCTTTTAGGTGGAATATTTACTGTGACAGGCTTCTCAGGTGTTGGCGAGTCTCTTGTACCTGAAACATTTACTGTGACGGGTTTCTGAGGTGTTGGTGAGGCTCTTGTACCTGACACATTTACTGTGACAGGCTTCTCAGGTGTTGGTGAGTCTCTTGTACCTGAAACATTTACTGTGATGGGTTTCTGAGGTGTTGGTGAGGCTCTTGTACCTGACACATTTACTGTGACAGGCTTCTCAGGTGTTAGTGAGTCTCTTGTACCTGAAACATTTACTGTGATGGATTTCTGAGGTGTTGGTGAGTCTCTTGTACCTGAAACATTTACTGTGA
>PVKS010039770.1:0-17038 GCA_004027875.1 Aplodontia rufa | reverse complement strand
CTCTCTACCCCAGGATGCCCCCACCTGCTGTCTACCCCAGGATGCCCCCCACCTGCTCTTTACCCCAGGACTCTCCCACTGCTTTCAATCTAAGATGAAGAATCTGGAGGCTCCCTGTTGTGCAGTCTAAGATCATCATCTTTTACTGACTGTGTGTGAACAAATTGGCTCATATTTTCATCTCTATCCCTCTGATTCCCAGATTTTAGTCTGAGAAGGGTAAAGGAGTGTCCCTTTATGCCTACCATACCACAGGCCAACAATTCTGGAAGATAGAGGTAGAACACTTACAGAAATGTTTTCATGGTTCTTGACATTACAGTGTTTATTCTTCAAAATTCTGCTCACTGAAAAACAGGAAAAGTTTGAAGGGAGACTTTGGAAAGATAGATACCTGCAAGACATTCACATACAAATATGACCTCACTTCATTCAAGAATACATATGGACAACCTTCTGAATCTTACTCAAAATGATGGGTTGGAAAAATGTCCTTTCAGTAAAAATTAACAAATACATACACATATTTTACAGTTAACAAATATTTAGAAACTCTTCATGCTTTAAATTATAATGTGACATCATTGACCCTTTTAAGGAAATCTCTCATGTAAAAATATTCACTGAGGTGCAACACAATAAATAAGTAAGTGTGCCTTTCAAAGGTCTGATATTCAAAGTCAAGTTTAAATGGTTTATATATAAATAACATTATACCTGTAAGTATATAAAAATGAAATGCATGTATTTTATCCCAAAGACTGAGGAATACTGTGTTGATTGAAAACTCAAGATTTACATACATATATTGAAAGACCTTGAGAAAAACTGAATGAAAAAAAAAGAATTAAAAGACTTAAAAATTATCCCAGATTTTGAGAAGACTGAAGGAATAAGAGAGCATTCATCTGTGCATACAAGAAAGCTTTTTATCCCAATCTTTTATGTCTGAATAATAACAATAATGTTAGGATATTGTGATAAGAGTTAAAACTCAGATTTAGACAGACACTATCTCAGAAAGACAAAACAATCTCGGTTTAATTGGGAAGAAATACCACTCAAAGGTGTGTAGAATACAATGTTTGGCCATTTACAATGTAAGTTTCAGCAATGTGTTGTTAACTGTGGTGCACCTGGATGGCTGGCCATAGTTAGAATAGGACTTATTAAGAAAATGGTGTTTCAAAATGAAAATATAATTCAATGGTGAACCAAAATTTTTAGAGGGTCTGTAATATACCAAAATTCAAAAATTAATGAATATAAAAAATTCCTTGGTGTTTATATATGTGTCAACAATCAAGGATTTGTCTCCCAACCTCAAGGTCAAGTTCAATCCCAAACTCACGATCAAGTTCAATCCCCAGTATAGTGAACAAATATTAAAACATTAAATATTGACTGAAAATGTGTTGTTTGTCTTTCACTCTGTTAAGCACAATGCACTTGAACATGAAAGTGTTTTGAAGAAATGTTACAAATCTCTTTTCTCATAAAACATCACATTACGACTCAATCTCATCATTTTAGGCACCCTATTATCACATGTTGTGGTATCTCTCCTAAAGAAATAATCCAATTCCTAGTGAAAACACAAGAATTTTAAATGAACCATAATTTTAGAACACTTTCAAAACATACTGATGTAATTATAGACAATGTCTTTGGATCTTCAGAGAAGAGTGTTTTTGATCTCTCTGAAAAGGCAAGTATGATTGGGGAAACTAATGCCCCTCAAAGATTCTTTGTATCCTTTTAACTGCTGTATTAAATTTAACACAGCATATATCACCACATCTAGAAACGTTAAGGAAAACACAAACACACACATATATACACAATGTAAGCACGCACACACTTCTTACAAATGCAATACTAAAACAGTCACACAATTTGTTTCTTTTTCAGTTATTTAACTGCAAGTCTATCTGAAGGATCTTAGCTATGCTCTATTGTGACTTGGCTAGGACATGAAGCCAAGTGGAAACAGGAGGTTGAGGCAATATGCAACAAAGGCCATTGATACTTTTTCTGAATATGTTAAAACATAATCAGAACTTTAAGCCAATGTATCCTGATTAAAATAAATATTTTAAACCAATGACATGAAATTAATGTAGCTGTTCTTTACATATATTTGGTTTCAAAAATATATGCATTGTTCTAATTTTCCCTGTCTTGGTAAGTGTTAAGAATTTCACATATATATTAAAGTAGATTTAGTACAACTGATATTTTTCTTTCCAATTCTGAAATTCTTACAGTTTCTCCTTCTTGGGATCATATTTAGATCTCACAAGTAGATTCTGACTAAGAATATGATCGTGTGTTTCGATTGTTTGGTTTGCTTTGCAACTTCACATGTGATTCTGGGTGGGCAGAACATAACTGGTTCTTTTTGGTGATTGTTGCTATTTAAAGATTCTTGAGATCACTGACATCCTAGCCATCAGTCATTCAAGTGAAGCAAGGTGGACATATATGAACTTTATCTTAATAATTCAAATTTTTTCTTAATTTAACTACTTAAATTTATTGTAATAGCAAGAAACTGTGTGTAGCCATGAATATATTTTGAAAATAAATTGAGATAAGAATTCCTTAAGCACAATAGCAGAAAAGGAAATGTTCTTATTGAATCAATTTATAAAAAACCTTCTAACATGTAAATAAATTAATCTTTTCAGTGCTCCAGACTGATCCAAATTAGACACTGATTTCAGACTTCTAGAGATTATCAACATCCACATGTGATACGGGTTTTGGTTGTTAATAATCCATTTTTCATTCTAGGTTGCAAACTTGAGAGAGAGGGAAGCTTAAAAGCCAAGAACAATTATAACATTATAAAGCCAAGAACAATTAACATATCTTAGCACAGAAGCCCACCCATGTTAAAATATATATGTAGCTAGAGACAGTGATATTTATTTTTTAAAAGCTAATTTAATCCTAGCCTTGAAATACAACACTTAGAACATTTCAGTTTACTTATCATCATGGAATTGTGTTCAGAAATATCTTTTGAAAATGAAAACTCTGAGGACTTTTTCAAATTTGTAACATTTCCATTTTCTTTCTTCATTCACAAAGATCATTGTGAGCCTCCCTTGACATGCACAAGTCAAAGCAAGAACTTTATAATTTACTAAATGGAACACAAGAATTCCATCAGAAACTCTGAGACCCAAGAAAAACAGATAATGCAACTCACCCTGATGGCACAGTTGTGAGTGTGGTCAATTGTAGTGACTGAGTGTGCTGGAGGACCACTGATCCTTCTGTAATTGTGCAAGTGTTGTTCACTACAAAAGTAGTGAGAGAATGGTCTTGTCCAGGCATTGTAGCAAGGTTGGCCAGTAATGTTTCTTTCTCTCTCCTTTCTTGGAGCAGTTCAGCACTAACCTCCTCTAGCCTCTCCTTTATCCTTCAAAAACAATGGAAAAGAAAATCTTTAGTTTCTCATTTCCCTAAATATATTGCATTTCTAAAAATTGCAAGAAGTATCAATGAAATTGTTGATCCAACAGTGTCTTAATATTGAAAATATGTCATAGCAAACCTCCTGTGTACAGTAAATTATAAGTTTAACATTGTTCTAAAGAAGTACATCTATTTCAATGGGGATTGTTAACTACTAATTCAAACCAAGGAAGAGGCACTTAAATGGCTATCACTATCAATGACTTGTGGTGAACAACTGATACCCCTGCCCTCTGGAATCTCCCCACTTTAAGACCCAGAGGATGCCATTAGAACTACTATATTAGGGAAGAGGGAATGGGAAGAGGGAGATGGAGGTACTGGGGTAATATTACTCAAATTGTATTGCTGCATTGTGTGCATATGTGAATATGTGACCACAAATCACATTCTTATGTACAATAATAATGGAGAAATAAAAATAAATAAGAAAGAAGTACTATATTTAGAAGTAATGTGAGACAATGTATATGTTAATTTACCTAATTGTAATGGCCATTTTAGTATGGAGATGTTTATTAAAACATTACATTAAGCATTTAAAAATATATACTGAAAACTGAAAAATGAGAATCAATAAGGTGCACTAGAAATATTTTATTTAATGAAACACTCTATGCATTTCCTAAAATGACCCTCAAAGGCATTGACAAGCATTTGCTCTCACCATTTGCACATTGTACCCATTCCTTGGAGGAAATTGGGCATCTGGCCCTGAGAAAAGGATCTGAGGATCAATCTCCAGGGTAGGACCAGATAGCTGAGATAAGAAGGAAGTGAAACAGCTCAGAAGGCAGATAGCTCATAAAATGATTATCAAGGCATTGGAGGAAGAACAAGCCTAAGCTCCTCACACTGATAAGAAATTAATTTAAACCACTTTGTGATTTTCTCTCTTCATCCCTGTATTAATCATGAGTATTCCTATTTCCTCTATGTAGAATAAAAAAACTCTAAAGATCAGTTTGTCTCCAGAGACACTCTGGGGACAACAATAAAAATCACATTGAAGGAAAATTAATTTTCCATGCTCTACAATGCATTCAAAGAAACAATGTTAACATTAATCCACTCAGAGCTGGAGCTGTAATTTTTCACAAATGGTTACGCTTACTAGCATATCTATTTCAGGGAATGCTGATAAGAAATTTGGTTATGCTGTGAATACACAGGTTAAAGGCTAAGAGATCAGATTAGTGATACAACAATGTTGTAGAGGAAGGAATCCATATCAACTCCCATTAGGAGAAGATGCAGAAACTGTCCTGGTCTCCCTTTTTAAAGTAAGTTCATTAATTTCCAATACGTTCCAAACTAATTCTCTCCAGTCAAGTGTCTCATTGCAAGCACCTCATGAAAGTGACTCATTCTTTAGAGATACATTGATGAGCTTGATGATTTCAAATAACAATCTTTTCACTCACATATTTAATTCATCTGAGATGAATATCCTGGTGGAAACTTCTTCAATATACAGTTTTTTAAATTTTTCCATTTCCAGTTGGTAAAAACACAATTGAGCCATCACTTCAGACATTTTGCCCTGCATGTTTTGCATCTGATCTCTCCAGGCAGCTTCATGATACTCTATTGTCTTCTGTAAATAGTTCTGTGTCTATAGCAAATGTAAAGAATATATTTTAAGCATAAATATATATGAATAATAATTGTGCATTTCTCAAACAGATGATCCTTAAATGAAAATCATTATTCCAAAATAAACATTTAGTTATAATAATCATGGACTCTGAAATATTTCAAGGGAAAAACAGATGACATCTTTTCTCAAGAAAACTGCAAGAAAAGGTGCTCTAAATGAAGAGAGGAAACACATATGCATCCAGATTTCATTTCTGGTAAAATAATTCAAGCATATTGCAGATAAATTCACTTGTAAGTAATTAATCATTTCTATCAATACTTCCTCTCCTGCTCTCTCTTCACTTGCCCTTTTAAACTCTTCTGTTTGATTCCCTTCTGTCAAATTCTTTTCTATATATTTTTGGAGGTTTAGTATTTCTTCTTTCAAATGCTTTTTTCCCTTCTCCAATTTTCACATGTCTTTTTCATTCATTGCAGAGATAGAACCTCCTGGCTCAGGAATTGATTTTCTCATCTAGGCAGTCACAATATGTAGATAAGTTTCCACATGTTTCTGAAGATCCTTCACGTGCATCAACAGAATTATAAAATGTTGTGATGATCATAGTAGAGTGGGAATACTTTAACTATAAAACTACTGGTTTGACTTACAATCAATTGCTATGAAATATTATCTAGATAATATCTAGATCACTAAATCTCAAGACATAAAACAATGGGATTACTGCCTGCAATCCACAACTTCCCACACATACCAGAAGAGCTCAGGTTAAAGAGGGACAGCTGATACCGTACCACCAATCAGAGTAACAGGTAAAATCTTGATCTTTTCCACTAACCAGAGTAAAGGTTTCTATGATATCTATAGCCCAGAGAGATGCTGTCCCTGCCACATCCAAAGTTGCAGACAGCCTCCAAGCACTTTGGGCTACCATACAGAAGTTCCCACAAATCACCCCCCAGTAGAAACAGGAGATCACACTTGCAGGTGAAATGATGCTGTATCACTGGGATCTACATAAGCCAGGATGGAGGCTTCTGTTCCAAAGAGAACCTTCAATCTCAGGTCCCACACTTGAAGGCAGCCACTAATAAGATTGATGCTGACAGTAAAGGAGACTATCTGCACGGGAGTGGGTACTGAGTATTCCACAACTGTGTGTGAGAGACATGAACCCTGCATTCTGTGTCCCTCCACCCAACACAATCAGTCAGCAGATACAGCATAACAAATTCCAAGCAAGCGGGACCAGACAACTGGAATGACAAATGGAATCCAGTTTGTGATAAGCGAACAGCAACCAGGGAAGTAGCACCTGTGAGTCAACAATACTAGGTGGATAAACAGCTGTTATGTCCCATAGTTGAGAGTTAATTCAATTCTCATTCACAGATAAGGACCTACAAGAGCAGGCTCTGAGGATGCCATCAAACAGCCAGCACAGAAAATTTTGCACACACACAGCAGTATGGCACACAAAATGGCTTAGAGAAGTGAACCCAAACACATTACTTACTACATAGTGAATCCTAGCACAAAACCACTGCTGTGCAACCTGTGTACTTCAGAGAGGCAGGCAAAAATGCCTCTACTTCAGACTGCCACACTGCACACATTCCAAAATGTTTATGGGGTAGCATTCACTGGTTACGTTATCTTCAAATTCACAGAGTTTTTTTTTCTTTTTTCAGGAGTGCACATGAAGATAAAGTCCCCAAGAGGAAAAGCAGGCTGTGAAATCATAGAAAGTAAAATACCAACCCTTGTCATCGGTGAACCCAACTAGTAGTGAGCATCTTCTCAAATCCCAAGTCTTGATGTAATTCAAATTAGTAAGAATCAAGAAGAAATTTTTCTGCTGCATCAAGCATTATCATAAATAGTTTGAACATCAAATTTTATCTTTATACATATGCATATACATTATTTTCCTACCATTTCAAAGATGTTCCTCTATTATTTGATATTGACCCACAACACGTTTGATTAACTTCTTCTAATATTTAAACACATTAACTGTAATTATTCTCTCAATCTTTTCTTTCCTACTTTAGGCTTGCACTTTCTCTATTAGTTCCTCTTTTCTGCCCTGACTTTCTGGCTCCTACCTTATCTATCCCTCTCATCTTTTTCATTTTTCCATGGCTTCATCTTTTATCTTTCCTTTGCCACTCTGCTGTGCTCTACTTTTCAGAAACTATAATGCATATAGTTATTTTACTATCTTTAGTAATGTATTTCTCAACATATTCCTGAAAATTATTACAAATTTATATCTTGAGTGATAGAATTGTGGAGAACACCCTCTACAAATATTTTTTAATAACAAGGTTAATTAGTAGATAGCTTCTCTCTAATATGAGTTTAGTTAATAGAATTTAGTATATATTCTCAAAGTAGTGCCGATACTGGGAAAGCCAAAAGATACACATTGTAAGGGGGAATAAATATTTGGGTACTTGCCTTGTCCAGGGAACTTCAGAGAAAGAATCTCACTAAATAATCACTCACAGAAACATACTTAGTTTTATACTAAATCATTTTTAAGGTCTTGGCATTTAATATAAGGCAAACACATGCATTTTCTAACTTTTCATACGTGCCTAAAAGGGAAGGACAAATCCTGTCTTGAAATTTTAATTTTTAAAAATCATGACACTGTTTTGCCATGAAATTGAGTAGCTAACTTTTGGTAACACTTTTTGTTTCTTTCTATGTTTGTAATAATGGACATTTTAAAACAGGAATGTTTTGGTTTGTACAGTCTTTGACAAATGTGTGTTAATAAAAGTTCATATTGACTCAGGAAAAAAAGAACAATAGATAAATCTGCAGGCAGGTAGTTAGACATACAAATGATAGGAAGACTCAAGGGGACAAACTACCATAGTCAACCCACAACGCTGATCCCATTGATACCACAATGAAGAAAATGTTGGAGAAAGAATTTGGAAACTTTACAACTTAAGGTCTTGAAGACAAAGTAATCTTGAAATTAAAGTTTTTCTAAAAGAATGCATGTTAAGACATCATGACCAGAATATTTCAGAAATTTGGGATAACATAAAGAGAACAGATCTCAGAACTACTGCTGTAAGGAATGGCACCAAAACACTAAAGGAATGCTAATTGCTTTCAATGAAGAAATATGAGATTTTCTAGAACTTAGAAATAAGATTTAAATCCAAATAGAAGGTACATTTAGTATACTAAATAGACAAGATCAATCAAGATCATCTCTCCAAAACACATTGAAATGAAAATCTCTAGTATAGGCAATAAGGATGGAATTCTAAAATCTGGAACAGAACAGCAAAAGGCCATATCTGCAGAAATCCAATTAGTATTTCAAGTAATTTCTTAGCACAGACATTCAAAGACAACTGGGCTTGGAACCATATATACCACAGTCTGAGAGAAGACAGGTGCCAAACAAGGTTACTTTATCCTCAAAACTATTCTTCAGAAGTTAAGATGAAAATAAAGTCTTTCAGGATGAGAGAAATATAGAATTTAATGAAAATATTACTTGACAAAATTTCTCACTGGGATCTCACAATCGTTTAGTGCTGGCACAGCAATCAAAACACAGATCATCATATTAGAATTAGCAATGCTAGTGCTAGAGTGGTGGCTCTGCTGTTGTGGCGCTTGTCTGGATTGTGCGAGTACATGGATTCAAACCCCAGCACCCATGTACACAACTAAGTGACTGAGTAATGAAAGCCATGTGAGAAACAAATAAAATCTGATTCTCTCTCTCTCTCTCTCTCTCACTGTCCTCCTGTCTTTAAAAAAGAAAAGAAGATGGAACATTAAAATGAATAATTTCCAAGAGACATAAAAAAACAAATAACTGAAAATATAATAGTCACTTCTCCCCAAATTGGTGCTGGGACAACTGGATAACCATAAGAAAAGGAAAATATTGGATTTCTACCAAATATAACATGCAAAAATAAAATTTAAATACATCAGCTAAATGTGAAAAATGAAACCAGCACATAGCTGGAAATATAGGCATAAATCTGTTTTACTGGATTTGAAAATGACTTCTTAGATATGACTCCAAATATAAAGAATAAATAGACTTCATCAAAATTAAATACTCTGTGATCTTGAAAGAAAAATGTTGAGAAGATGATAAGGCGAGACCTTGAGTAGAAGAAAATATTTCACAATTCTGTATCTAATAAGAGTTTTATATATAGGATATATGAAGGATTCTACAGTAATAAAATAAAATGAAGTCTCAATTTGAAGATGGAAAGAGAATTACAGTAAGCATTTCTCAAAATGAGAAGTAGAAATGTCCAATAAGCACATTAAAGGAGACAGGATGTGTATACCAGGTTGTAATACCATCAAATCAGGGGGTTAATGCAGGAGTTAAGCTTCAGTAAGTTACAGACACTCTAAGGATTATACAAAACCATGTCTCAAAATAAACAAACATACTGGGGATGTAACTCAGTAGGAAAGCGCTCATGTGGAAACTTGGGTCTAAAAGAAATTATAACAAATGAGCTCAATAACATCCAACAATCATGAGAGGAAATACAAATAAAAACCACATTGAGGGATCACTTCTTGCCATGAGGACGATTTCTTTTTCAAACTAAATCTGGAAAATAAGCATTGGCAATTTATCTTGATACCCATGAAAGAACATATGCCCAAATCCAAGCTTTGGATTTGGTTCAGTGGAAAAGCCACTCCAAAAAGGATATCTTATAGCATACCAGGGATTTTTGAAAGCTCTTTGAAATAGGTGATAACTTCAAGAAATTGATACTGTCCTCTAAAGGGAGGAAGTGATTTCAACTAAATATCTCTGTTACCTATAACATATATTTCCTCTTTACCCAGTGCTAGAAATTCTGCACAAACCTCCATAAATCACATATTGAATGGATGAGGTTAGTTTCAAGAACTAGAACATCACCTGTTAGGAGCACAGATTTGGGGTTCATGGAAAAATTAAATCTTCTTATGAAACATTTAAAAAATAATTTCTTTTGATGAAGACATTTTGAAATTCACTACTTAATGGCTGCTGACAAGTGAAGTTGAACTGAACACATTATGTACTTCATTCAAAGGATAAAAGTGTCATCACTACTCCCCAAGTATAGATACACATAATTTCATGTGTATGTTAAAACATGCAATGAAAACATATACATATTAAATTTTTTCTCTGCTGTACAGCATTGTTGTGAATATTTATCATCCCAGCAACTCACAATGCAGAGACAGGAGGATTGTGAGTTCCATGCAAGCTTCAGCAACTTAGTGAGGCCCCAAGCAACATAGCGAGACCCAGTCTCAAAATTTAAAAATTATAAAAAGAATGGAGATGTGGCTCAGCGGGTTAAGCATATCTGGGTTCAATCCTTGGTGCAAAAAGTTTTTTCCTCTTTTCCATAATTGTATGACATGTATACTGAAATGTCAAAATATATACTCATACAAACACATGCTCCAAAATATTTGAACATGGATAGGAAAGATATCTGAGAATTCACTTTCTCTATTGCCATACTCACCTCCTTTTCATAACAAAGTTGATGTTCCAGAACCTCATAGACAATGTTCTGTTCATCCTGTTCTTGATGGAGCTTCCTCTGACCATCATTTTTTTACTTTACAACCTAGATACACATTTCATTACGGTTTTCAAATCACTCACACAGGAGAGGCATATAAAATTTAATTAAGAACAGAAATTTCAAGAAAAACTCTAAAATGAAAGAAGGATATTAAAGCACAGGGAGGGGCTAGAGTGGTGGCCCAGCAGTTATGGTGCTTACCTGGCATGCACCAGAGCACAAGTTCAAAGCCCAGCACCATGTACACAGCTGAGTCTCAGAGCAAAAAGATCACATGTAAACTTTTAAAAAAATAATTCTACCTTTCTCTCTCTCTCTCTTTCTCTCTCTCTGTGTCCCCATGTCTTTAAAGAAAAGCACAGAGAATATGGTTCCATGTGGATTATGCAACATTTAATTGGCTCAAGGACAACCATAGCTGTCAACCAGTAAAAAGTCTCCTTAACACAGGCTGACACTTCATTGTGAAATAAAATTATTTGGCAAAAGGTTTGGCAGATTTTGTTATACCTTCAAAGCTATTTATCTCATATTTTAAATTAATAATGTCTAAATTACTAGTTCTGTTCCTGTCTAAATTAAACTTATTGCACCACTCCCTTATTCAGGTACTTAGGCTGAGCTTCTGTTAGATTCTAATTTACAATAAGCAAGTTTTGCTCTGAATATTGTGATTTATTTAGGATGTGATAGCATGGTGGTTTAAACATAATTGACACAGTCAAATACCACATAATGGCACTTCTAGCAATGATAGACTGGATATATAAGGGTGGTCCCATCACATTTTCCCCCAGGGATGTTTTACATGTCTGATGTGTGTGTAAGTACACCCATGTCTTGTCTGTACAGTGATCATACTTACCAACACCACATTATCTCAAAACATTTACTTGCTTTAAAGAGACATATAACTAGGTATGTAAAATAAAGGTGATACTATCAATACCAAAGTCTAACTCACTGCATTTAAGTAGTTTTGCACAGTCCATAATTCTGTGTTTACAGTTGCAAGAGAATTCTCAAGTTGTTGTGTTGTTTCAACTTATTTGTCATATTCAGATTGTTTCTGTCTTAATTCTTCCAAAATCTTTTCATAAGAATTCTCAGCATGTTTTCTGTTTTCTTGTTCTTCATTGAAGTCAGATCTGCAGTTAAATATACTTCTCTTAAAATAAGGTGGCCATGTTGTGATCTGGCTCTTCATATGTTAATTTATCAACCTTCTAAATTTTCTCAACACTTGAATAATTTCCTTTCTATTTCACATGTGTTTAATTCCTGAATTCACCTTCTTTCAAATGAAATATTTACTCGCATTTTAATAATCAATGGATATTCCATTACTTGTAAAGTTTCTGTTACTTAAACTGTTAAAAGTTATGGAAAAACAATTATGAAATTATTTTATCAATTTACAAGTTGAAAAATGGCTTCACACAGTCATAAGTATATCTACATTGCACAGAAGTTTAGTATTTCTCAATTTTACCAATTATTATGTACAGACAAGTGTTTAACTTGATGGAATCAAAATTTAATTCTCATGAAACATCACAGGCATCTACCCAAAAAGCAAAACAGTGCCAGAAAGCAACCTCACATACTTTCCTACAAATACCTACAAATCACTGTAACCTGATACTAGGATAAAGAATTGAAGATCAGTTATTGCAATTTCTTTGTTTCCTTTGAAGAAAACTTTCAGCTTTCTGCCATGTATTCTATAAATAATGTAAAAGTCCCTTTTGGAATAACACAGATCCTAGCTTGTCTATGAAAAGAATGACATGTGTATTTTTATAGAAAGGTGGATTGTATTTCTAAGCATGAGAGGAATTTTTGAATATGAAAATCACTACTCACTTTCCATTGTAATTTCCATTTCACACATGTTATGAATAAAACCACAACTGGATGATATAACCCCATGGTAAAAAACCTGGAATTGATCCTCATCACCACAACACATACCGAACTACCTACACACATAAGAATACATACACACATGCACACACACACACATTAATACATCCATAAAATCAACATACAATTTTTCAAATTTTTCCACGTTTAAGAAAACTGGGCATTTCACGTAATTGGGGCATTGATGTAAAACTTTCCTGAGGTCAATTCAGAAATGCTGAAAAATGACCTTTCTAAAATCCTATATATTAATGAAAGAAATAATTCCTGGAGTAATTTCACATTAAATATGACTAAATAGATTGAATATACTATATAAAAATAGCATTTCTTTCTGCCCTAAAAGTTACACAAATGTATCAGTACAACTCAGAATTCTCTTTTTAAATAATTCATGAAGGTGGTATAGATTGCCTTATAATGTTCAACATTATGATTTGGAAGACTCTCCATTTTAAAAAGCTTTTTTGTCATGTCATTTTAAAATCTCCATTTTTTAAAATGTATTCATAGTGAACCTCTAGTTCTGTTATTTTCAGCATTAGACACTACCAGACTAAGAATTCCCTCTACAAAATCCAAGAATTTAAGTCATTAATTACCAAGCTTACCTGAATTGTCCACAGTGTAAATTAAATACTTCAATAGTATTTTAAAGGAGGAATACATGCCAGATGTGTAATAGCATGTTTTTAACCATAGTAACTTGGGAGGCTGAGACAGGAAGATTGCAAGCTCAGGGTTAATCAATCACCGTTCAAGGCCAGCCTTAGCAATTTAGCATGGACCAAAACAAATTAGAAATATTCTGTGTCAAAATGAAAAATATATAAAGTTCTATGGATATGTCTCCTTGTTTTAGTGTCTCTAAATCCAATACTCACTACAAAATATGAAATAAAATAAAATAGGATATCATATCATACCTGACTTTGAAGAGTTCTGTTTCTAGTTGCACTTTTTCATATTCTAATGTTATGTTAATTTCTCTTGCATCTGAGAGGTCCTTTAGTAAGACACTGATATTATTCTTTTCTTTACATAATTCACAGTGACTTTCTTTAATAACTCTTTGACTTTCATATGCCAAAAGTACATCTCATATTTTAAAAAGGGGAGTGGAATCTGTTTCCAGGGGAAAACAAGAGAGAATACAATTTTGAGTACTTTATGTTGGTGAATGAAAAATAATTTCCAAAATTTTACAAATTAATGTTGTAAATATATATTTTAGAAAAGACAGAAAGAACCTATGTATAGTTTTATCAAAACATCAAAAATACACATAAAATGTGATAAAATGGATAATGGTTAAAATGCAAAACCACAATAAAATATTGCTGAAAAATAACTGAGACCTGTATAAATGAAAATATGAAATGTTCAGAAGTCCAAAGATCATGAATGAAAGGTCAGTTCTTTCATTTTCATTCCTACCCATTCTTCCAATCTTATTTTTAACTGAGAAGCTGATTTTTTTACTCTGTAAGGAAGCCTAGGTATGTAGCCCAGTCTTGGAGCAAGTGATGTTGCCTACCATGCATGAGGCCATTGGTTACAGGTGTAGCAACACAAAGCAAAACAATTAAGCAAAATCAAGTGGGAAAGCAAAGGATCCATAAACATCAAAGGAACCCTGAAAACACAGCACAATGTGAGGAATAGGTGGGATGATTTCAAGTATTATAATCATATACCAACCAAAATACTGAGGTGCTGCTATATGAAGATGCCTAATATATGAAGGAAATTCAACAGTAATTACAGAAATGGATCCACATATAAATTGTGTTTTTCATTTTAAAAAGGCATAATGACTGTGATTGGGGAAAAGGATGGCATATTTAAAATATGGTTCTTGAAAGACTGGATATTCATGTGCACACAATGAATACAGATCTATATCTATACTGTATCCAGAAATTAACTCAAAATGGATCATAGACCTAAGTGCAATACTTAATTCTATGCAGTTTGTTGAAAACCACATATGCTTTAAAACTTCAGCCACAAGGTTATGGGGAATTCCTGCCAAATTATACTGTCATAAAGAGTGATATACAGAATATGTAATACATTCTTAAAATTAAATAATAACAATGGACCCAATTTTTATGAGTTGAATATATACTTACAATTTAGGGAGAATCATTATCAAACAATCAAGAATAAATGTATATTTACATAGTGAGCCATGGCTGATGTCATGTCATGGTTTTGTCCCTTGGGTTCCTCATGGTTCTATGTATCCCACAAAAGAACTCCTGTGTTAAATGAACATCTCATGGAGGTCAGATATCTCACTCTGTGTTGATTCCCCTACACTCCCTCCCTTCAGTCTCCTAGATATCCTTCCTAATTCCTCCTCCCTCCCAACATCTCCAGGTATTCATCAAGGTTCCCCATTTGTGTAAAAATTCATACATTTTGAAGTTATTATTGGCTTATCCATCTAACGCAGTGTCTCCGGCTGTATTGTAGATACCACAAATGAGTGAAAACATTCACCCTTGAATCTCTGAGATTGGGATACTTCACTTAGCATGATTTATTCCATCTCCATCCATTTGGCTTCAAAAGCCATAATATCATGTTCTCCAATGGCCAAAAAGTATCCCATTGTATATATGTACCAAAGTTTTTGGATCCACTCATCCAGTGAAGGGCATATGGGTAAGTTCCTAGTCTAGCTATAATAAATTGAGCTGCTGTAAACATTGATGAAGACATATCTCTATATTATGCCAATTCTAACAATTTTAGGGAAATATCAAGAAGTGGGTCATAAGGTACTTCCAACCCTAATTTTTTGAGGAGTCTCCAAACAGCTTTCCAGAGTTGCAGAACCAGTTTGCAGTCCAACCAGCAATGTGGCAGTGTTCCTCTTTTCCCACAGCCCCTCCAGCATCAGTCGTTGTTCATATTCTTCATTTTTGGCACTTTAAAAGGAGTGAGGTGGAATCTCATTGAAGTTTGATTTACAGTTCTCTCATTGCTAAAGATGTAGAGCATTTTTCTCATATAATTATAGGCTTTCTTCTGAACTTCCTCTATTGAGAAGTTTCTTTTTAGATCCACAGCCCAATTACTGGTTGGATTATTTGTGATTTTGTTGTTTACATTTTTTTTTAGTTCTTTGAATATTCTGGATATTAGCCCTCTACCCAAGGTGTAGCAGGCAGAAATTGTCTCCCATTCTGTTGGAAATCTCTTGACACTCTTTATGAATTCTTTAGCTGTGCAAAAGCTTTTTAGCTTAATTGCATCCTGTTCCTTTATTCTTTACCTACTGCTTGTGCCATGGGACATTTGTTAAGCAAGGTGCCACCAATCTCTCTGTCCTTTAGTGTTGATCCTACTTCTTTTTCAAGTAAATCTAAAGTTGCTGGCTTAATATCCAGATAATCGAACCATTTTTATTTAAATTTTGTATAGGGTGAAAGGTAAGAATCCACCTCAAGTTGTCTACACATGGCTGTCCAATTTGTCCGGCAGCATTTGTTAAACAGGCTAACAATCTTCCACACTATGTTTTTGCCCCTTTATGCAATATCAAATACTTAATGTTGTGGGGGTTCATCTCAGAATCTACTAATCTCTTTCATTGGTCTTCGGTTCTATTTTGATACCAATAACATGCTGTTATGGTTACTATGGCCCTGTAGTATAACTTCAGGTCAAGGACTGAGATAGCCCTTACTTCTTCCTTCTGGCACAGTAATGTTCTGGCTAACCTGTGTCTTTGGTTATTCCATATGAACTTGAGAATGATACCAAAATCCAACAAAGACAAGTCAAGAAAAGAAAACTACAGACCAATCTCCCTGATGAACACAGATGCAAGAATCCCTAATAAAATTCTAACTAATACTTTTGGGTCTGATTACCTAGAATTTTATTAAGGGTTTTTGCATCTATGTTCATCATGGAAACTGGTCTGTAGTTTTCTTTTCTTGACTTGTCTTTATAGTGACACAGCAATATCTATGTTCATAGCAGCTCAATTTACTATTGCTAGACTATGGAAAAAACCCAGATGTCCCTCACTGGATGAATGGAACCAAAAACTGGTACATCTATACCATGGAATTTTACACAGCAATTAGAAACAATGATATTGCAGCCTTTAAAGGTAAATGAATGGCTATGAAGAAATTACGCTTAGTATAATCAGCTTAACCTAGAGAACCAAGGATCAAATGTCTCCACTCACCTGTGGAGGTTGGAACTAGACCCTGGCCATTGAGAAAGTTGGTCTATTATCATGTGTTAAATCCAGATAAGGTGTAATGTTATACAGCCTAATACATTTTTAGAGATATTGTGGGTAAGAGAAGGGAGGGATACAGGTGGGAAATTGGGGTGGGCACCCATGGGGTAATTCTATTATCCAGAAATTATACACGCTCTG
>PVKS010039769.1:0-17048 GCA_004027875.1 Aplodontia rufa | reverse complement strand
TTTTCTTTTGTAGGTACTCAAAGACAGGCAGGTGGAGAGCTGTTATTAGGACAAAATATAGGCAAACCAAAGTACTGGTTAAAGGTGCATCTGTGGATACATAGGCACCTTGTTGCTGTCACATTATAAACCCAAGGTGTTTATTGGAATTTGTAACGAAGATGAAAGTTTACTCTTTCACCTCCCATTTTATTTATCTCAGAAAATAAATTCCTGGTATTGTTTCTAAGGGAAGAAGGTAAGATGCATAAAGAAATGGTTAATGATTTCTTTCCTTTTCTTTCCATTCCCACCCTGTGTAATCAACATTAACCTTCTTCCTTTTGATCAAGTACACAGTAGCATATACAGATACAGGATTCTTAGCTGTTAGTCCTTTACAAAATGGGAATTGAACAACACACATTGCGTTTCTCACTGAACATATTATGAACATTCTTCCTGTTTCCAGGGGTATGTTTAATTCATTTTTATAATAAATTTATATACTCCAATTTGATACAGCATAATTGATTCAACTATTTAATTCTTCATGGGCATTCAAAGACTTTATGTGTTTGTCAATCACTACAAAGAAGCCCTGCAATAAATAGATTTGCATAAATAGCTTCTTATAATGGAGCTTTTATTCCTTATTATGAGCTGAATTTTCAAAGAGCCAATGGATATGCCTATTTTTAGTTTGGCATTGTTCTGTTTAATGCTCAACGATCTATTCTTTTTGTGATTTTTATTGGTGTATTATGATTATACATAAAAGAGGGATTTGTTGTGCCATATTCATACACATATAACATAATTTGATCTATTCTTTATTCTATTCTCCTGATCTAGTTGTCTTTTCCCTGGCCAACAACATTTGATTATAGTGTGTGATAGGGAAGACAATCGCTCTTTCATATCTGTATTTTCCTCTTCTGAGTACACATTATATGACATTTTTCATTCCTCTTGCATTTAGTGAGGTCACATGACTAGTGATTACGCTCTCAAAAGGTTTAAGAAAAGTGAGATTTCATCTTTTTGCCAAACCCTGGGCAAATGTAGGTGATTTTCACAAAGAAGGAAGAGCCTCATGAGAGAAGGAACAGTGTCCTGGTTTGCTAATATATTGCCTCCCAGCTCCAGATCTTCTCTCTGTGCCCTGCTTTGTTACACTAGAGTGGGATGCTACAGGTGGCATCATGTTAAGCACCAGGCTAAGCTTTGTCAGCAGGAAGTGTTAGCGCACCCTCTGAGAGGCAAGAGGTTCTCTTCCTAGTTCCAAGGTGCAGTTTCCTATTCGTTCTTGCAGCACAGGACAAAAAGCAGCAGGTAGAACATCCGTTGGCATTCACCCTCCCAGCAGATTTCCCAGGCAACTCCCTAGAGAGTTCCAGGAAAGCTCAACAGGCAGTTTCTCAATGAGGTTTGCTAGAACCACAGTGAGCAGCTTCCCGATTTCTGGGCCCACCACATGACACCTCCGCAAACCTTCCCAGTACGGATGGTCACATCTCTCTGAGACTACTGACTCAGCCTCAGGGGCCTCTTCCAAGGTTTTTCCTTCCTTGGGTTCTCCTCTCAGCCCCTCTTCTATTTCTCTATTCTTTAGAGTTCTCTCTACATCTTAGCACTTAACCTCCTTACAGAATAAATCTTACATATTAGACTTTCCTTGTTCAAATTACTAGTGTGGATTTTGTCTCTCAATTGATGCATATGCCTGAATGATTACTAAGAAAAGATCCTGCTGTCCCTTGGACCTGTTGTGTGAATAGCAGCAATACTTGCATGACATATAAATGTACCAAGAATGTCACCTTAATGCAGAGAATTATCACAGATTTGATTTTATATTTTTGAAGTGAAAAAATAATGTCTAATATGACCCTATCAGTCTTTTTATATTTTCTTCCTATGATATTTCTTCCCCTCAATGTTTATAATTTTCTAAAATTATGCTATCTGTTAACATTTATTTATTTTTCTCAGCTTCATCTGAATTTTATCTTTTTATAAAATTAAAATATTACACATTTATTATTTGTTTATTATTTATCTTTTTTATTTGAATGCAAGTTTGTCTGGTTTCTTCACATCTAATATCTATGTAGTATCTGTAATAGACTAAGGACTCCACAAATATTTGATTAAAAAGACAATTAGTTTAAAAATCAAAACATGTATTTGATTGATAAATTGCATTAATTTAATGCCATCAATATTTGCTAAAATTATAACTAAATATCTTCTTTTAATAGTGTTACTCTTTTTAGAAGTCAACTGTTCTCTGGTTTGCAAGCTTTCCATGTTTTCTAGAACATCAATACAAAACTTTCAATCTTAAAGCATTAAAATGATGGGGTATGAAATGTCTCCATATATCAACATTCTTCATGACAATCCTAGGGGAAAAAACATGGATTTTACTATGAAATTAACTTTGAATTAGGTAACTATTCAAATACACCTGCTGACTATGCAAATGAGGCACCTGTGTAAATCTTGATGCACTGAGTCTTTTTAAGAAAGAATAGGAATCAGCCTTATAGTAACAGTAGACATACAAATAAACCATGATCTGGCGAGAAAATGAGGGGAAACAGAGACTTACAGGAAGAAAACGTGCTATCATTAGGCTGAGTTGAAATTTAATAGAATATTGACAAAAGGGCAAAATTTATCTAAAAGAAAAATAAAATCAAACCTTAGGAAGCTCTTCAACAGCTTCCACAAAAGCACAATGCTCACTCAGTGTTTGTCTAGTTTTTCTTTATACCAATACTATTTCCAATTGGGTCTATATTAAACACTGTTTAAAAATGATTCCTGAGAACTAGTTTCAAAATACATCAGATGTGGTGGGTTGCATATTTTTTAAATGAACTACAAAATACATAGTAGCCATCTGTTTTAGAATTTTTGCTTATTGTTCCTCTAGCATAATAGGCAAAAATAGAATCAAATAAAAGAAAGCAGCTGTTATGGCAAACTTTGAAAGGCTGAACAATTTTGCTCTTGAACTAGTACTGAAATTAACATTTTGGTCATTTTGAACAGCCAGATTTGTATTTATGAAGAAATCAGTTATGAATTTTTATTGAATTTTCCAGTTGCATTGACATGACTTTGTCTCAAGTTATTAGTATCTGAAGAATATTGAAAAATCTTAAACTTACATAAACTGAAAATAGATTTCTACTGACATGTATATACTCCACTGATGTATGAAACTTTCTTTACACTTACCATTTAAAACAGCAGTAGATTAGCAGCTCCTTGAATTGACATCTCTTAATTTCCCCTTCGAAATGCATTCATTCTGACAGTAATGATATTGTCAGAATTTTGGAGGAACTTCTACAAACAATAAGGTTGATCTAACTGACTGTGGAAAATTATTTTCCTACCTGAATGAACAGAAGAAAATGTTTTCTCTCTGTCCCTTTCCCATGAATTCAGATCTTTATTATTGCTTCACATCATCATTATTCCCACCCTGTCATATAAAACCCACTCTTAGAGACTCATGCAGTTTTACCGCTCTCCACAACTATTTTGTTATTGTAATCAAATACAATTGCACCCTTTGTAAACTGGCCCAGTCTTCCTCTCCATGTTAAATCCTACCATCTGCCTGAAGGAACTCCGTCAACACTCAATAACCAGACCTCTTCGTGCCCTGGCCTCACAATTTCAAGTAATATTCATCTCCACTTTCAACAACCACCCACAATGAGATTCATGCTCCAGTTTTTGTCACCAACCACAATCCTCCACCTCCAAAAATACCCACTCAAGGATCCTATTCTCACACTGTAACTGTTTCCCCTTCCAAAACTGGAAGTAAGTGCTTTGCATTTATTGGTCCCCTGATTTGTTGCCATTGGTACCATAGATCTTCCAATATATATTCTCCTTTCTTCACTTTCCTATTGTTCAAGTACAGCTCTCTTGCCAATTCTTTAATGCTTTTGATCCTTTGATATTTTTGTGCCATTCATTTCTTGAAATCTCAAAAACTAATAAACTCTGCTCTTCACTCCCCCTTCTTTCTAATAAAAATAGCCTGCCACTAATGAAAATAATCTGATAGACTTGCAAATAAGTATCTTGGGTGTGGCCATAATCATCCACCTTTAACATTGCCAAGATAAATTCCTATTTCTCTGGTCAATTCTCTTTACAATAACCACTTCCACATTTTCCCAATCATCTACACCTGACTTCCAAGCCACACCATATACACACATTTAATCTCAGGAAATTATCCTGTTGCTACTTCACCAAAGTAATTCAAGATATCAAACAGAAATTTCCTGAACTTTCTGTCATTTTACCACTCTGCCAAAACAAGATAGTTTCCATGTAGACTTTGGATTATGGACTCTTCTATCTTCTTAAGGAATGTACATTATCAGTCATGTATTTTCTTCTTTATATTCAATTTTTCCCTTAAAATTTATACATTAAAATACCTAACATATATTCATTAAAATACCTAACATATATTGATTTTTTTTGAAAGAGAGAACCATTAGAGAGAGATAGAAAGAGAGAATTAATTTTATTTAGTTTTTAATTTGACTTTTGTTGTTCAGACACTTTGTTGTATACGTGGTGCTGGGGTATGAACCTGCGTCCCTGCACATGCTAGGCAAGCACTGAAACTGCTTAACCACTGCTCCAGTCCCATCATGTTGGTATTTTTATAGCATAAGAATAATTTTAAAGTTTTATAAGCATCTAATATTTTTTGAAAAAATGATCTAAGACAATGCCTTAGCAATTACATCCCTCAGTGATCCCAGTTGAACTTATGCTGAAATTGAAGACAAGTAATTAAAACTATTTTTTTAGTTGTTTTTTTTTCTGGTTGTGATCAAAAGACCTGATAAGAACAATTTTAAGGAAGAAAAGTTTACTTGGCTTTCAGGGTTTCAGAGGTCTCAGTCCATAGACAGCCAACTCCACTCCTCAGGGTTCGAGGTGAGGTGGAAGAGTGTGGTGGAGGAAATTAGTTGAGGACATAACACCAGGAAGGAGAGAGAGAGAGCTCTGCTCAAGAAGGACAAGACATATACCCCAAGGAATGTCCCCAGGGACTTCTTTTCTCCAATTACCAACCAGTTAATCTCTATCAGTAGATTAATACATTGATTAGGTTAAGGCTCTCATTTCACTTCTAAACCCTTTTACATTGGCTCACACATGAACTTTTGGGGGACACCTAATATCTAAACCTTACAACAACAAAGCCAAATATTGGTAGAATCAGCAACAAGACTTACTCCTTCCAAACATTATGGAAAGATATTCTTAAACACAAAAGGAAAATAGCAGAAAAGCTTAAGTCAAGGTTCCAAATAATGAATCTAACAAGATGCTTGATAGAGGAGAAAAAAAGTTAAAAGAAAAAAATTTCCGCTACTTGACTTTACATTCTGTAAGGGAAGAAGGGAATAAAGGAAATAAAGAGAGAGGAGAGTGGCGGCTCTGTGGTGACTTCTACTGTTATTAAGCGAAAGTGGTAACTATAACGCTATAACATAATATTTCTACCGTAAGACTGGTGAAACTACCGTGCTGGATGCTTAATACCAAAACCAGATTGCCAAAGTTAAAATAGTTAAAGGGTTAAGGAAAACAGTCAATATTTTGGCCCTTGCCCTGTTTGGTCTACCAAAACTCAGGGGACAATGGAACTTCTCTACAGGCTTGACAACTCTTAAGTAGCATGACCTCCCGATCAGGGGATCAGGTGACCCTAGAGAACAGAAAGCCAACCAGTGAACACTCAGCAGAGGATGATTCATTCATGGTCAGTGTCCCTGAAGCGAAGCCACATGTGACCACAGCAAGACCCTGATCTATCCTGGCAGATGCCATAACTAGTAAAAGAGCCAAAAGGCTTTTCACAAGTTCCTTAAGAATGACTCTGACAATCTCAGCTGACTTAGCAATAGATAAGAACAAGATCTATTTTGACCAAGTTGGACTTAAACACCTGGCAGGTGAGTATAACCAAAGCTCATTCCTACATGGACATTTACCAGCAAAGGCAATGGCTCTTTCTTAAACATTATTTGAGATGCATATTTAAAAGCTAAATGCCACATTTAGAGGGGGGTTCCCCAAATCTGACTTGTTCAGAATCCCCTCCCTAGGATGAAACAGGCCATTTTTCTATCAGTGGTGGTTGGACTCTCCCTAGTCTCCTCACTCACTGCCTCTGGATTGGGGGCAGGAGGATGCAGTCAGTCACTGCCACCTAGAGGCTAGAACAGCAACTCCAAGAGGCAGTGGAGGTATCTGTTGCCTCCCTGGCCTCCCTAAAAAAGACAAATAACATTACCCAAATTTTCTTCCAGAACCACTGACGGTGGACAAAGGCTGCTACATCAATGAAACTGGGCTGATGAAGAAGAACATCAGAACTCTCAGACATCTGAACGAGAGGCTTAAGCAGCAACAACCAAATGACCCTTGGCCAGGGTGGCTAAATTCCACTTTCATCATCTGGCTGACCCCCATCCTTACTCCCTTATTAGTGATACGACTCCTTCCAATGACTTCTCCCTGTCTCCTCAGGTTTGCCTGAAACTGCATAAGTGAGGTCGCTGAAGTAACATACAACTAAAGGCTCTTGCACCCTTACAGTCACCTCCCCACAGAGCCAACACCCTCCCCTCCCCTCCCTTCCCACAACACCCCATAAACGGCAGGAAAGAGCCAGATGGAAATCAACACCCTATATCACTAAAGAGCTCGGAATGTTAGGTTAATTCCATGGCAGCTGGCTGGGGGCGGGGCACAAGGCAGCTTGCCCAAAAAAGAACAACCAATCAAGATGCTGGCAGACAAGCTCCAAAGGCATCTCAGGAACACCTGATGATTGATGAGTCTACCAGCCAATCTCCAAGAGGCCATCCCCATCAACTTCCTTCCTTTCCCCAAACTATAAAAGCAGCTGCCCAGTTGAGGTCGAGTGCCATATTCCCTGCAGGCCATTTCCCCTGCCTGCCAGTCACTTCTCCTGCCTACCCTCACTATGGTGGCACAGGTATATTTGGCCTGGGAGCAGCAAATCCCAATAAATAACACCTGCGCCTGAATTTACACCTGTGGCTTCTGATTTTCTGATATTTTACAGGTAGCACAGAGACCCCCTTCAAACTCCAATCTTTACAATCAGGTCAGAAAGATTTCAGACATGTCACTCAGACATGACTTTATGGAAGAGATAGGAAAAGGGTAAAGGGACACTCTCAAGGGAGAGTGTGGGTCCTCACAGAGAGGAGAAGGATAAAAGAGAGTCCCACCCAGGTCCACCTCTTGAATTTTGACTGACAGCAAGATGATATCAGACTTTCAAATTCCCACTGCCATGACAACTCTAGGTCATTTTGGCCTATGCTGACCAGTTTTGATTGGATTCTTAACCATAATTTTTTCAGATTTTATGGTTAGGAGGAATTATTGTTATCTCCTTGAGTTTCAGGATCTGGTCCCAAAAGTTTCTCCCTTCAAAGTAACTTGGGTCCCTCTTATGAACATTCTTTTTTTCTGCAGATAACAGGTAGTTTGCTCAGGAATGTGACATAGCCTGTCCACTTAGGCCAGGCAGGATTGCAGGTAAATTGCTTCTTGGAAAAGAGGGCATTGTAGGTGTCAGCACAGTGGGTCCATTTTATAAAATTATTCTCTTAACCTCATGTTCCCACCATCTGCATCTGTCTTCCCCCTAACACTTTTCCACACATCCTTAAAAAATGGAGGGTTTGATGAATATTGAAAGGAGTGATTAGAGAAAAGAAAACTTTTCATGACCCTACTCCAACCAATTGAGATCCTCTCCTTAACACACACAGCTTATTTAGAATTACACCAAACAAAATCTGAAACAAAGCTTCCTCCTTTGTCTGCTTTCTTCTCTCCTCCCAGTTCCCCTTCCATGCCCCTTCAGCACTCCCATGAGAGGACTTCCTGTTGGTTTGTGCTGTTCTAGTTTATCCTAACAGGCTGCTGCTAATGGTGGGCTCTTCTTGTGAAAGGCATTGAAAGAACTGATTTCTCACTTAGGGATTGTGGCGGTGCTTTGTCCTGTCTGGAGCCCAGCTCTTTGGAAGATGGATCAAGACAGCAGACCTGGATCATTTTATTGGCCTGTCTTTATATGTTGGTAATTATAGTATCTTAATCTGCTTATGCTGATAGAACAGAATGACTGAAATTGGGTAATTTATAAATGTCTTTCTCATAGTTCCAGAAACTCAAGTCCAAAATTGACGTGCCAGTGTTTGGTATCTGCTGAGGGCCTTCTTTCTTTCCATGGCTGAATATAGAAAGTCAAAGAGGGCCAAAGTCACTCCCTGAGCCTTTCTTTAAAGAGCACCTAATCCCATTCATGAGGGCTACTCCGTTATGAGTTATTCACTGCCCAGAAGAGATTAAGTCATTACTCAAATCATAGGTAGTGGTTTGGTGTTTTAGGAAGTCTTTCATGTGACACCTATTGTAAACATCCCTCTGTGATAACTTTAATCTTACTTGATTTACTTCCATGTCTGTGCAAAATATATTGTACATAGTTGAATGAAACAATATAAATAGCCTAAAACTTGGTGTGTATATGTGGTAGATATAAGTCAGAGCTCCCTGGTCTATTCTTTTTATTTGTGTTTTTCCACTTTCCTTTTTCTTAGAGTCCTGGAGGATTTCTTCTGTTTTGTTCTTTAATGCAAGTATTTTCCCACCAAATTATACTTATTTTTAAGTGGTATTTAAATTTAAATGCATATTGTTGTAAACTTTGCTTCTCATTATCTTTATTCTTAACAAAGACAAGGTCTTATCTAGTCTTTCCTTCTATGCAAATGCCACCCTAAAACCTCACTATTTATTTCCCTGGTAATTTATAAATCTGCAAATGCAAATATTGGATAATATGCTCCCAAGCTAATGGCCCAACACTTTGAGTTGAATATATTAAGAGAAAGAGAGGAATAGTGAGAGAGAAAGAGAATCTATTTTATTTAGTTTTTCGTGTGACTTTCATTGCTCAGACACTTCATTGTGTATTAAGAAATAGAAATACCAGTTAAATCAAGGATAATAACATATTACCCAGGTACTGTAACTGAGCCATTCAAGTGCACAGAGTTAAAACCAATGAATTCAGCTTAGAGAGAGGAGGGAGGGTGATTGGAAGATCTTTCAATGACAAAGTGACCTTTGATCTGACTCATTCTTCTCCCTTGCTCTTTCTTTTCTTCTTGTCACAGTGTATTAAAGACTAAGAAGACACAGTAAAGTGGCAAATCCCTTAGAGCAACAAGTCATGTTACAAAGGGTTATTAAAAACAGTGGGAGAAAGAGTTTTGTTGTTTTGCTCTCTTAAATCTAAAAACTGAAAATCTTAAGATCCCTTTCTAATATATAGAGAAGGAAAATCCCACAATGATGGAAACAGAAATTAGGAGTGCTGGGGACTCTGCTGCATCTCAGGCATAAAGTTGGGATTCTGAGGGGCAGGGAAAATTTCCTCTTAAAGAACAAGTTGCCCAGCCACAGAGAGGGCAGCATGAGACTGGCAGCCACCAGACATTAGCCCTACTAGGGTCTCTTCTAGCTGTCCTGCTGAAGTCACTCTTCTCTGGGGCCAGAAAGGAAGCCAATGACTGAACAGGGCAATGGGGCAAAGGGCTAGCTATTTCTACCCAGTGTAGACTGTTGGAGACTGAAGCCAACATGACCTTTGGCTGGATGCCAGAGAAAAGTATTAGTTGTAAACAACTCTGCAAGAGGCCCAGCTGGCTTGCAACTTCCTGAGTAATTAGCAAACTGCCTGACCACATGACTAAGCTATTTGGCTGCTCTATTGTTGCAACTGATTGATTATGTTTGTTCTGTGTCCCTATTGAGAGTTTTGTAACAAATTAATACTGGGCATACAGGGAAATAGGAGAGGTAGAGAGAAGAAAAAAGCCTTGGCAGTAGAAGCAGGGACTTTAGTGAGAGGAGATGTAAAAGCTTTGCCTCTAGAGAGATGGATAAAATAAAGTGTTTGGAGAACTTCAAATAGAAAGAGAAAAAACAAAGAAGCAACTGAAGCACCAGAGCTGTTGTCTCTCTGCGGGCAGGGGGCACGACAGTAGACTCCTTGAAGTGCCTGGATTATCCAGTAAAGTGAGGGAGACAATAAAGCATCATGTGCACACATTCACCAGTTTAGTTCTCCAAACCCAGCAATTTAGAGAAACAATGAGAGCACAGCTGGTGTGGAATATCCAGATACATATTATCTTGGCTTTCTCCTGTGTACGCAAGTGTTTGTTATCTATAGAAAGCTACTTTCTTGCACATACAACAGGACTGTTGCTGCTTGAGATCCTGCTCATAGGAGCAAACCAAGCAAGCTGATGCTGATGATGTTGCCTAACACACAAAAACCCCTGGAAGGGGGATGGGAGTGGAACTGAAGTCACCATCTAAAGAATATGCACCACTCGTCCAGTCAGCCACCACTGGACAAAACACCACGAGGAAGAGGAAGCCCTGCTTTGAAAAGCACTGCAAGGGACAGAGGTGTTATCCTTCAGCCTGTCACCACTGAACTCTTCTTGAAGCAGTCACTCATCTCTTATAAGCTTTCCCCAATAAACCTGTGTCTCCCGTGACATCTCCGCGTCTTGTTTGACTTTCCCGTGCTCTCCCGATCTGGCACACCTGGGCATCACAGAGCGATCGCTGCTCCTCACGTTCTCTTTGACTTCATCAAGTCAGCATTACAGTTCAGTGGCTTCCCTGTCCTTTTCTGCCCCCTGCGCGTTTTGCTTTCCTAACTCGTATCCATATTTGCTTTCTGGAGAACCAATGGTCACAAGAGCAATAAATCCACAAAGGTCCATAGAAGTGCAGGTAAAGAAGAGAAGAGAAAGAAGCAGGAATAGAAGGAAAAAGAAATGTTGACCTCTCTTGAGATGAACTGGGCCAATGGTAAAGTGATTTTCTTTCTGGCGATGTTCTATTGGCTGGTTCAGGCCAATAGCGATAAAAACCACAGTTAGGGATAGCACATAAGTAGTCAGGAAGATTAGAGCACTGGGTGACTGTTGCCAATTGGTTGATTTGGGTGAATAAAAAAGGAGTAAATATCTGTTGGAAGATGGTAAGAAATCAGACTAGAGAGCCAAGGCTGATCATGTGGACTGATGATGCATCTTCTGTCAAATAAATGAGTGTTTTCCCTTCTGGCTTTGTTGAATGTTATTTTTTACCTCCTTTACTCAAATAGTCTTATGAGAGGAAATGGCATTACATGAACATTTTCAGTCAAATACAATGGTGCTATCATACTTTTAGTGAATATTGGAAACAAACTTGAAGGCAAATATCAGAAAGAAAGCATTTTCTTGCTAGAATATCCACTTGGCCTTCTGTCCAACAGAGTGTTAACTCCAGGGATCTCAAAACTGGTGGCAATTTGATCACACGGAAGATTTAGTTATAAGGTATTTCAAAATTTTTATCACTAGCGTGCTCTTAGATGGGAACAATTTCTCTGTGATGCGGTCTCTCCCAGTTTCCAGATGTCTTTACAGAACTATTTGTAACCATTTGTCCGGAGAGCTCTTCTTGTCTGTAACATAAGTTTGCCTTTCAGACATGTCACAATCATTTAACCATGACTCAAACCACTTTGTGTGGCTACTTACATCGAATCGATTGTTGTTTGTGAGGACTTGGAACTAAGCTAGTTCCTCCTGGCCTTTGTACCTCACTGTTATCTATCACACAATGACAAGAGGGTGAGTATATAAATTCATTTCATTTCAAGTGTTACAAAAGACTAAAACACTCAGATAGTCCACAAGGTAGTCATCTAAATGGTTACTTTCCGGTGCTGTCCCATGAATGACACTGCCCTATAAAACATCCTTGCTATGGGTCTGTGTCCATGCTAATTACTCAGATGGGCCTAAGCTAAGGACTGACAGCAGAGGTTTTTTCTTACTATTCCCTGTGCCTCTGGTGATCAGTAGATAGCAATTTGTAGCTTTCATTTCAGCTTTGTTAAGTCAGAACTAGCTTCTCTGAAAGAATAACATTCATTGTCTCAGTGACTGTGTAACTGAAAAGTACCTTAGTAAATTTTTTCAACTAAATTAATTAGCAAAGTATTTTTATTAAAGTTTTTATGTATCAAATAGTCCATGAGAATCCATCATCGGTGGCTATTTCTCACCCAGTCATACACAGTTATCTTCTGCAAAGCCTGGGCCGCCACAGGTCCAGCAAGAGCTTCCTAATGCGTGGGTAACTATCATCTGTAAATGTGCTGCACTTACCCATAATTTTTTAGGCACTAATTTAAGTTTTGCAGTTGTGCTTGTTTATTACCAAATGGGCTTAAAATGTCAACCATTTGGGTTTTTTCTACCAAAGCAATCTTATTGCATGTTTTTTGCCTCCATTCGGATTATCATCAATTTAACCAATATGAAAAAGAAAAAAGAAAAGAAAACCAATACGGATAAGCTTAAGCCAAATTGTCAAAGACAACAAATAGGAAAGTTAACATCACTAGATTTACCTTCCCTTTTCACCCCTGCCCTCTTGTCTTCTTTCCTCTTGTGAGCTATGTTGAGCAGAATAATACCCTATGCCCAACTCTTCTTAGGAGATTATTAATGAATTACAGTAGTACGGATTTTATTAAAACTTTATCTGTGAGATTAAATAAAGGAAAAATGCAAATTTTTGAAAGAACATTTTTACAATGATAAATGTGTACATAAAGGAAGAACTTAACCATCTAAAGAATCACAAAATTTGTAGATTATTCTACATTTTCCTCCACTCTGTAGCAACATCAGAGTTAACCAGAAACATTGTATGCTATCATCCACCAAAATTTAGAATGAAAATTATTTAAATTTGAAGCAGGGATGTTAACAAGTAAAGCTTTATTTGAGAAATCTTTGTGTGAAATTCTTAAGAATTGGATGAGAATTATGAAATAAACTATTTTTCCTTTTACACCTTTCCCAGTTCAAGAATCTATTTCACCTTATTCTATTTCTTCTCCTTATTGTATCCTTCTCACCCCACAGATCCACCTACCTTTAAAACTAATTATTAGATTCTCTGTTACTAAAATAATATATATTTTAGACAATGTTTAACCTTAAGGGCTGTATACCTCTTTATGTTATTATTTACCATTTTTTTTACACATTTCTATGACTTTCTCCCCAGAACATAAGCTACTCTAGACTGCAAAAGAAATTTTGAGTCTCTAGTGCCTTAAACAGTGAACAAAACTCAGTAGACATTTCTTATTAAAGGGAAATAAATTTTTAAAATTCCCAGAAGTCTCTCGCCCAGAGTTAGTTATTTTTATATTTTTCCATGTTCATTTCCAGTTTTTTATTTGTCCTTTCTGGATAATTTTTCTAGATTCAAAAATAAGTCTAGAAGGAACTTTGTTAAGAAAATTCTAAAGTTAAAAAGAGTCAAATAAATAAATAAGTCTTAAGGTATAGAAATCAAGGCACTACAAAAGAGGACAATTCCCAAAACCTGGGTAACTTAATGTCACTGCTCAAATGTGATGCCTACACTCACTTTCTTGTGATCTTAACCCTGTGCTGCTGGTATGAGGAAATAAGATTTCCATCATAAGAGAAATGAGAATCAATGAATAGAAGACAAAAAGAGCTGTGTAATACTTTTCTGTTTCTTTCTTTTTTCTTTTCTTTTCTTTTTTTTTTTTTTTTTTACTTTTCATTGGTGGTTTTTAGAGTTTTATAATTATACATAGTAGTTGTGTTTATTCCAACAAACTTGTACATGCATAGAATTTGATATCAGTTCATTATCCCCCTTTTCCCTTTTCTCCTGTCCTTCCCATCCTTTTTTCCCTCTCCCATTCTACAATCATGTAATATTGTGTACTCATATCAGTACGAGTACCAGATTATTTTATGTGTGATTTCTAGCTCTATTCACTGAAGGATGCAGAAACAATGACATCTCTATAGCACTGAGCACATTTTGTGCCCAGATCATTCATTCTAAACACAATTCTCTACTGGAAAAAGAAATGAGGGAGTTAGAAAAAAATGCTCATTCTTTGTATAAGCTGGAGAAAATACAAAGGGAATCTGGAAAATCTGAAAAATACCAAATTACTCTCAAATATAGGATCTTAGAACAATAAACATTACCTCACAATTTTGTGGATCAAAGGAATTTGAACAGGAAAAGAGGAAGTCAAGACATCTCTACTTGCTGACATGATCCTATACCTAGAAAACCCAATAAGCTTGACCAGAAGACTTCTTGAGCTTATACATTATTTCAGCAAGGTGGCTGGTTATAAGATCAACACTCATAAATCATTAGCATTCCTATCCAGCAATAAGTCCACTGAAGAAGAAAGCAGGGAGTCTGCCCCATTCACAGTTTCCTCAAAATGAATAAAATACTTGGGCATCAATCTAACAAAGGATGTAAAGGACCTCTACAATGAAAACTATCAAAAATTAAAAAAAGAATTTGCAGAAGACCTGAGTAGAAAAACATTCCACGTTCTTGGTTAGGCAGAATCAATATAATCAAAATGGCTTTCTACTGTAATCCCCATCAAGTTACCAATGACATTCTTCACAGACAGAAAAAACAAATCTCAAATTCAGATGCAATGACAGAACCGATTAGCCAAAATGTTACTGAGCAGGAAAGAGAAGGTGTCACAATTCCCGACCTGAAATTACACTATAGGGCTATAAAACGGTGTGGTATTGATATCAAAATAGAAATGAGGACCAATGGAACAGAATAGAAGATACTGGACTCTCTGCTCCTCCCTATTCCATGGACAGCCTCATCTTCCCATCTTATGCGGTGCCAGCTGCTACCCAGAGACAAGATGGTGAAGGTCAGAGTGAATGGATTTGGCTGTACTGGGCGCCTGGTCACCAGGGCTACTTTCAACTTTGGCAAAGTGTATATTGTTGCCATCAATGACCCCTTCATTGACCTCAAATATATGGTCGACATGTTCCAATATGATTCCACCCATGGTAAATTCAATGGTACAGTTAAGGCTGTGAATGGGAAGCTTGTCATCAATGGAAAGTCCATCTCCATCTTTCAAGAGCAAGATCCCACCAACAATGGAGTGATGCTGGTGCTGAATATGTTGTGGAGTCCACTGGTGTCTTCACTACCATAGGGAAGGCTGGGGCTCATTTGAAGAGTGGCTGCCAAAAGGGTCATCATCTCTGCTGATGCCCCCATGTTCATGATGGAAATGAACCGTGAGAAGTATGACAACTCTCTCAAGATTGCCAGTGATGCTTCCTGCACCATCAACTGCTTAGCCCTCCTAGCCAAAGTCATCCATGACAACTTTGGCATTGTGGAAGAACTCCTGACCACAGTCCATGCCATCACTGCCACTCAGAAGACTATGGATGGCGTGATGGCCATGGGGCTGCCCAGAATATCATCCCTGCATCCACTGGTGCTGCCAAGGCTATGGGCAAGGTCATCCCTGAATTGAATGGGAAACTCAATGGCATGGCTTTCCGTGTGCCCACTCCCAATGTATCAGTTGTGGATCTGACCTGTCACCTGAAGAAAGTTGCCAAATATGATGATATCAAGAAGGTGGTGAAGCAGGCATCTGAAGGCCCCCTCAAGTACATACTGGGCCACACAGAGGACCAGGTTGTCTCCTGTAACTTTAACAGTGACACCCACTCTTCCACCTTTGTTGCTGGGGCTGGCTTTGCCCTCAACAACCACTTTGTTAAGCTCACTTCCTGGTTTGACAATTTATTTAGCTACAGCAACAGGATGGTTGGACCTCATGGTCCACATAGCCTCCAAGGACTAAGAATCCCTGGACCATCTATCCCAGCAAGAACACATGAAGAGAAGCCCTCAGCTGCTGCAGAGTCCCGCCCCTAACTCAGTTCCTCAACACACTGAGAATCCCCTCCTCCTAATTTCCATCCTAGAACCCTTGAAGTAGGGGAGGGGCTTAGGGAGCCCTACTGTCACTCTACCATCAATAAATTCACTGCACCCAAAAAAAAGAAGATACTGAGACAAATCCTCAAATCTTTAACCATCTGATATTTGATAAAGAGGGAAAAAGCATAGTATGGAAGGACAGCCTGTTTAACAAATGGTGCTGGACAAACTGGACAGCCATATACAGATAACTGAAATCAGATCCTTACCTTTCACCATGCAAAAGAATCAAATCAAAATGGTTCAAGGATCTGGAAAAAAATCAGCAACTCTACAATTGCTTGAAGAAAAAGTAGGATCAATAATCTACGACATAGGTGTTTCCTTTCTTAACAAGACTCCCATAGAGCAAGCATTAAAACCAAGAATAAATGAATGGGATGCTATTAAATTAAAAAACTTCTGCACAGCTGAAGAATTAATCAAGAGTGTCAAGAGAGATCGTACAGAATGGGAGAAAATCTTTGCCTGCTACACCTCGGACAGAGGGCTAATATCCAGAATATACAGAGAACTCAAAAAATTGAACAACAAAACCACAAATAATCCAATCAATAAGTGGGCTAGGAAGCTAAATAGAAATTTCTCAACAGAGGAAGTCCAAAAAGCCCATAAACATATGAGAAAATGCTCTATATCACTAGCAACCAGAGAAATGCAAATCAAAACTTCACTGAGATTGCACCTCACTCCTATCAGAGTGGCAAAAATGAATATTACAAGCAATGACAGATGCTGGAAGGGTTATGAGAAGAGAGGAACACTGTCACATTGTTGGTGGGACTGCAAACTGGTACAGCCACTCTTGAAAGCAGTGTGGAGACTCCTCAAAAAACTAGGGCTGGAACCACCTTTGTGATCCAGCTATCCCACTCCTGGGTATTTTCCCAAAAGAGCTAGAGATATAGCTTCATCAATGTTCTTAGCTGCTCAGTTTACTATGTAACTAGACTATGGAACCAACCCAGATGCCCCTCACTGGATGAGTGGATTCAAAATCTGTGGCATATATATATACA
>PVKS010039768.1:0-17074 GCA_004027875.1 Aplodontia rufa | reverse complement strand
GTTGGTTCCATAATCTAGCTATAGTAAATTGAGCTGCTATAAACATTGATGAAGCCACATCGCTATAATATGCTGATTCTAAGTCTTTTGGGAAAATTCCCAGGAGTGGGATAGCTGGGTCATAAGGTGGTTCCATCCTTAATTTTTTGAGGATTCTCCATACAGCTTTCCATAGTGGCTGAACCAGTTTGCAGTCCCATCAGCAGTGTAGTAGTGTTCCTCTTTTCCCACAGCCCCTCCAGCATCTGTCATTGTTTGTATTTTTCATTTTTGCCACTCTTCTTGACTAAGGTGTGAGCAATGTGGGGGTGACTCTGGTTTAGGAGCAAATGCATATCATATTGTTACTTTATATGGATTTATGACTATACAATAACTCAACTCCTTAATAAAAAAATTTTAAAAAGAATTAGTTACAGGTGTGTGCCATTGCACCCAGCATATTTTTCATTTGTAATGAGGTGATGAACTGTTTTCCAACATTGTTTGATGACTCACAGACCTGTCTTTTTTTTTTTTTAAAGAGAGGGGGATAGTGAGGGAGAGAGAAAGAGGGAATCAGTTTTATTTAGCTTTTCATGTGGCCTTCGTTGCTCCAACACTTTGTTGTGTACATAGGGCTGGGGTTCGAACCCACATCCTTGTGCATGCCAGGCAAGTGCTGAAACTCCTGAGCCACTGCTCCAGCCCCCAGATCTGTCTTTAAATTGCATCATTACTTTTAAATTTTGATTTGTAACTACTGAAATTGCAGAATAACAATTGCATAGTGCAAGAAAATAAGGATAAATTCTTAAAAATGTTTTCCCAATTACTCCATAAAAGCTAACCAGATATTTTTACTTTCATTTTAAGAACTATCTCAATACTCGGGCACTGCACTATCACCTACCCACACAGTTATACCTTCTTCTGTATATTCAACTTCTGGCACTTTATCAATTTAGTCCTCAACATTTCACTTATAAATATAGAGGCCAGGTGAGAACCAACCCCTCAGGCTTCCCTTCCTACTCTGGCTGAAAAGAACTTAATTCACTATTGCACTTAACCAGACCTCTACTGATGACCCCAATGGCCAGAACCAGTGGTCCTTCCTCCCGTGGGGTGGTCCCCTTCAGAGCTTCTGAGTGCGCTTACTTCCTGTCCACAATGAACTCTCTCTAATACCTCCTCAATTTGGTGTTTACTCCCTAAAAGAGCTCATGGGTTCGCAATGCGAGTGATAAATGAGGATAACCTTGAAGTATTATTTCCTCATCCCCTTACCATAAATTCTGACTTTTGTTGGTTGTAGGTGGAGTTCCAGCATACGTATCTTTTAACAAAGGTCTCCAGATGGGGGGATGGAGCAGTGGCTCAGCAGTTGGAGCATTTGCCTGGCACATTCAAAGACATGGGTTCAAACCCCAGAACCACATGCACAACTAAGTGTTGGAGAAGATTCTCTCTCCCTCTCTACTTAAAAAAAAATCTCCAGAGGGTTCAAATATGCCTCCAAAATTAAGAATAACATCTTATGTTAAATATTTTGCCATTACCTCTAATCATTAGGCTGTATATAATAATTATAATTTATCTTCCACAATAGATGTCAATAATCAAATGATTCCAACATGAGTTTTCTTGCTAAGACCATGTTTTAAAAGTTTATTATCTTTTGAGTAATTTTAAATATAAAATAAGAATAAATAATTATGAATAAACATGTAGTTTTTCTTCAATATTCAGATCAGATTATTGGACCTAATTAACCCAACAATCACAGTCTCATAGACTTCAGAAAGATTCATAGCAATAATACCTTTAAAAAATTCTAGAGGTGAGGCTGGAGTGATGGCTCAGAAGTTATGTCGCTTGCCCAGCATGCATGAGTACACAGGTTCAAACCCCAGCACCACGTATACAACTAAGTGTCAGAACAATGAAGGACACATGAAAAACTAAATAAAAATTAATTCTCTTTGTATCTCTCTCTCTCTCTCTCACTGTCCTTCTTTTTTAAAAAATTCTAAAGGTCATCTAATTATAATTTCTAATTTATATAAAATGAATATATATATATATTATATATATATAACTCAGGTCTAACCAAGCATTCAATATTATCTCACCAAAAAATGCCAGATTTAACACTATAAGATCAATGAGTACTTACATTAATTAGCAAATTCAGTGTATTATTCCAAAACATGGCACTGAAACACACACACACACATACACACGCATGTGCACGCATATTTATAATTTCACACAGTTTCTTTGAATCATGAGTTCAAGAGTAACTACAGCAAGTAATTTCTGTTTCTGTCCATTTTATGAGATTGCAGTAAGTTGTTGATCAATTTGCAGTCATCTGAAGGCTTGCCTGAGGTTAGAGGCTCTGCTTCCAGAATGGATTATCATGTGGCTGCTCTCAGAAGGTCTCAGTTCCTTACCATGCGGATCTTTCTAGTCATGTTTTCTCACTATTTGGCAACTGGCTTGGACCGCAAAACATACAGTCTCAGAGAACAAAATGGGAGGTTTAATCTGTTTTATGAAATAGCTTTGGAAACCTCATTTACAACATCCTATTAGTTATGTAGGCATCTATAGGAGGGGTACACACAAGTGCACTAGTACTGAAAAGTAAGAATCTATTGGGACCATCTTGGAGGCTGCAAGCCATAAGTACCTTGGCACTTCATCTCTCAATTTGAGCTCATAGTAAATCATAAATATTAGGTCTCTGACAGCCCTTTACAATTTAGCTAAGTGTTTGCCACCAATAATAGGACAGTTTGTATCTTATTATCATCTGAAATTTCATGTTATGATTTGACAATGTGTCATCTAGTAACAAGTTGAGCAAATAGAGCTTTGAAAAGCTGTTTCAACAAGAGGTCATACTTTGACAAAGTGTGAATGGATCTCACTTGACATTTTGGCATTTACCTTTAAAATGCATGGTTTTGTTTTGTTTTTTCCAGTGATCTCAGAGTTCCAAGTAGGGAAATTTTATTTACTGTTTTAAAAGCATTAAAAAATGTTTGCATCCTCTATAAAGATATCTGAACTATTTTATCCACAGTAAATAATTTTTCTCAATTATAATCATATACTTTCTGCAGGCATAAAACCTACATCCTAGAGATAAATTAGTTCTCATATAAGATCATCATGAACAAGTGAAGCAAGATGTGTATTGGGAGATTAGCTGTCTTTTTCTAATGTTAAAGATAATGTACAATTTGGGTGTGTTGGCATACTCCTATAATCCCAGCAGCTAGGGAAGCTGAGGCAGGTGGAGAGCAAGTTCAAAGCCAGCTTCACCAACTTAGTGAGGCCCTAAGCAATTTAGTGAAACACTGTCTCAAAATTAAAAATTAAAAATGACTATGGATATGCCTCAGTGGTGAAGCACCCCTGGGTTCAATACCTTGTACCAAAATTTAAAAAATAATATTGTAACGATTCAAGATGGGAGACCAGAGGAAGGCTACATTTCCTGTTGTTCTGTGGCTCAGGATTCAAGCGCAGAAGTACTGCTTCTCAGAGAGATGAGTGAAAGAGGGAATTCACTGAAACATTTTATCAGTCATTCAGAATCTCTTAAAGACTCAGAAATTCAGGTGCACTGAACAAAGAACAAGAAGGAGTATATTAGAGCAGCAGTGGTACCAGTTCACAACAGAGCAGAGGGATAACACAGACAGAGAAAAACACGATAGACACATTTGGCATGGAAAAACCTGAGGGCAGAAAAGCAGCCTGAATTTAGCTAATCCACACTGAGCTGCTGTTGGAGAAACGGTCTGTGTTTCTCAATCATCACATGGAAAGAACAAGCTTTGAGCCTAGTGCTCACAAGACCAGCTGTAAAGGGTTGGAAACTGAACAGGTAGGTGTGAGTACACTAGGGGAGTAAGCCTGAGAAGACCTCTGCAACTTAGCAAGACCCTGTTTCAAAATTTTTAAAAAAGTAAATAAAAAGGACTGGGGTATGGCTCAGTGGCCAAGTACCCCTGGGTTCAATCCCCAGTACCAAAAAAAAAAAAAAAGAAAGAAAGAAAATACACTTTATGTAAGACCCTTTGACTCTTTCCTTCCTCTGCCATTTCTGGTTTTCAAATTAGAAAGAGGGGCTGAGATATAGCAGTGGTAAAGTACTTAGCTAGCACATACTAAACCCTGGGTTCAATCCCAAGGACTGTGCAAAAAGAATTATATTGGCCAGGTTATATTGTTATATTGTGTGCATGTATAAATATATAACAATATATACCACCATTATATACAACTATACTGCTCCAATTAAGTTAACTGAAAATGGATCAAAGACCCCAGAATAGTATAGACACTATACAACTCCTAGAAGAAACTGTAGGGTCTACCCTTCAACACATAGGCACAGGCAATGACTTTCGCAACAGAACTACTAAAGCTCAGGAATAATACCAAGAATGAATAAATGGGATAGCATCAAATTAAAAATTTTCTGCACAGCAAAGGAAACAAGACTGTGAGGGGCTGGAGTGGTACCTCAGTGGTAGAACACTTGTCTGGCATGTGCAAGGATCCAGGTTCAAACCCCAGCACCACATACACAACTAAGTGTTGGAAAAACAAAAACAGATGAAAAAAAATAAATAAAAATTAATTCTTTCTTTAGCTCTCTCATTCTTTCTGTCTTAAAAAAAAGAATGTGAAAAAAGAACTTACAGAATGGGAGAAAATCTTTGCTATCTACTTTTCTGACACAGGATTAATTCCTTAAATATAAAAAGAACTCATAAAAACTTAACACCAAGAAACAAGAAAACCAATTAATAAAAGGGCATATGAACCAAATAGATATTTCTTGAAATGAAAAAGACAACAAAATATATGAAAAAATGTTCAACATCTTTATCAATTAGGGAAATGCAGATCAAAGCTACATGGAGATTTCAACTCACTGCAGTTAGAATGACAACCCTCAAAATTATAAATAATAATAAATCCTGAAGAGGATGTGAATAAAAAGGAAAACTTTTACCCTACTGGTGTAATTATAAATCAATACAACCCCTATGGAAATCAAAATACTAGGAATGGAGCCACCATAGGAGCCAGCTATACCACCCCTCAGTATTTATCCTAACGAATTAAAGTCTACATACTATAGCAATATATTCATACCCATGTTCAAAGCAGCATGATTCACAGTAGCCAAACTGTGGAAGGAGGCTAGATGTCTGTCAGTGGATGAATGGATAAAGAAAATGTGGTAAAAATGCAAAATGGAGTTTTATTCAGTCATAAAAATGAATGAAAATATGTCATTTGCAAGAAAATCGGTGGAACTTGTGAACATTATATTAAGTGAAATAAACCAAACTCAAAAAGTCAAGGGTCATATGCTTTCTATTATATGTGGAAGTTAGAAAGGAAAAAGGAAAAGAAAAGAGGAGGGCAGGGGTTCTGAAAATCAAAGGGAAATTAGCAGAATAGAGAAAAGAGACCAGAGGGAGGGAGGAAAGAACAAAAGAAGGAAATACTGGGGAATGATATTGGCCAAATTATCTTGTTCTATCATGTACATCTACCAACATGTAGCAACAAATCCCACCATTATGTATAATTATAATGCACTAATTAAAATTATGGAAAAATCTTTAGTCAAAAATGAAAATAAAGATAATTTAAAAATTTAAATTTTTACTAAAAAATCTTTCAGTGTTTACAGAATTCCATTTTTACATTTCAATAAAAAGTAATATCTAAAATATATCTTTTAAAAATGTAAAGTTTCAATGAGACTTAAACATCATTTTAAATGAAATGATTTGTTGTCCTATCCTCCATCACTAAAAATATAAGCCATGCCTGTATAATAAATGTTAAGATTTATTATGTGAATGCCTTATTGCTTACATAATCATTAATACTCTGTTGAAACAGGACATTAACAGCTGTTCTTTCAAATTTTTAAGGTGTATTAAGCCTTTCAAATAATTGTGAACTAATAGCAACAGACGGTTAGGTTATTACCAAAAGAAATCCACAAGCAAGTTGTCTCCAGTCCTTGAGCTAAAATCTACCTATGATATGTTTAAGATGGTTTGTGAAGCAAGTGCCTGAAGGTAACATTTTCATATGACACTAAAGTGAAATACAGCTTTACATGGCTTTAATAGCAAAATCCTAAAAGACTCCAGGGTAGGTATGTCATCAGAAAAAAAAATCAGCGTAGGTGTGTTTGTGAGCTGTGTCTTAATGAATTTTTACCCACATTGCTGAGTCTGTCTCAACCTCGGTATGACTCCCTATATATAATATCTTTAGTTATTAATCAATAGCCAGGCTCGTTCCAGAAAGTTTCTAAAGTAAATGAGCCCTTCCAAGTGGGTTCACACAGATGTCTTTAATGAATGTCAGGAGATGGGAGAGTTCCTTATCATTTGCATTTGTCATGGAAACGATTCTATTATTTGGTCTACATTTCTCCATGTCTGTGTGTCTATCTGAGTTACACAATTTATTTTTATTTTTCATTGAACTTATGCCACATCTCATCCTAAAGAGGACTTGAGGCAAATGCATCATCTTATATACAGTTTTCTGTGGGGCCTGTGTGCCTCGACCTCTATAACTCTTTCTCTTTTTCTTTCTCCTATCTCATTTCAGTACACCAATAACTCTCTATATAACCATCAGTTCTTTTTATTCTCTTCATTAAAAACTTTGTCTCATTATTCATCACAGATGAGTTTCTACATAGTCCTACCATCAATTCTGCCATCTGTTTCCAAAAAATGTGACTATCCTTTTAGTGACTGCAGGGTACTTTAGCACCCCCACTGTGTCTCAAATATATCACAACTAAGCTTTCCAGAAGTGTGCTTCTTAAACTTCAGATCACAGCCTCTATCCCCAAGCTATTTGAAGATCTATTGCTGAAGTCACAAAATAAGTCTATTCCTAAAGCAAACCTGTCGAAGGCAGTGTTGGTTTATGAGTCATACCCACACACACTGCCATTTAATGAGTACAGAAAAAAATGGGCAATCATCACAGATGCTGGCTGGTTTTCCTTTGCTGTGCTTAAAACTGATACCAATCATTAGTGCTGAGATGACAATTGAACCAAGGAATTGATCACCTGTAAGGTCTCATTCAATTCTCAAATCCAAGTATCCCATAAATATTGAATGTGAACCACATTTTTAAATAAACCTTACAAGAAAAGCATTTAAATAAAATGATTAAGTTGCTCAAAACTTCTTTTTCTATGGGCTATATAAATAAGATTTTTGAAAATAAGCGGTAAAGAAAGGGTGGCCAAGAATATTAGACATCTTGAGCTTCAGTCTCTCCTACTGAGTTCCTTTTGTTTATGGATAGCCTTTTGTAGTGGTCTAAATATTTAGGCATTTCTTTCATGGAAAAGTGGAGTCTAAATCTCCTCTCCTTTAATTTGATTTCCTTTAGTGGCAAATTTAACCAACAAAATGCAGTGAAAATGAAGGGATGAGCTAATGTATATAATTTTTCAGTTTCCTCCTGGCTGTTTTGGAACTTTGTCCTTGAAAGCCCTAAGCCACCATGTAAGAAATTGGACTACCCAGAGATTGCTGTGCTAAAGATGTCACCAAGTTGAGGTGCTCCGGAAAACCATTCCAGTGGCGCCCTCATTTCCAGGCTCCCCACCAAGGTATCAGATGTGCAAATTAAGTCATATTGTGCTCCCAGTCTAGCTCATCTGCCAGTTGATTACTAATGAGTGATCTCCACGGATTGACGCACATGGGATAGAGAACAGATAAATTTTAACTCCATGACATGTACCTAACATAATTTACACTTAGAATGCTTCAACACCAAGTTCTAGGAAAGAACTTGATTCTACCAGGATACTTAACAGCTACCTAACAATCCCTCTAGCACTATAACTTTTAAGAGTAATCCTTAATGCTTTGATCCTATACATTAACCAAATCCCTTCAATCCATCAAATTAAAATTCTATATTACAGAAGCAATTTCTGCAAAATAATTTACTACACTGAGCTTCATAGGCAGTATACAGTGAATATCTGTTATTGATTGATTGAAGCTTTAACACATAGACCTCTTTAAGTAAACCCTTATTTCCCCGTATCTGTGCTTTAGGAGGCAGAGCATTAGAACACAAGGATTGTTGTGGAGTTTGCAAGCAGAGGCACCCTGCCATATTTCACTACTGCAGTTCATTCCTTATTATTAAAATGTTAGATAATTTCAAGAAAGGAATTCTCTAGAGGCTATTTTTCAAACACAGGTTTTTTGTTGTTGTTGTTAATAACCAACCATAGGAAGAAAGACAATTGGAGTATACAGCCATGGCAGCATATCCATGAGTCTCTTTACATTTGATAAAAATGGGTGCCTTTCTTCAGGAATGTGTATATTTTATTGTGAGAGGAGAAAAAAAACCTTCTCCCTTAGTAACTCAGATTTCCAGGGGCGTCATTCACATTTCTTATTTCATAAGGTTGTATTCCAGGCAGTCACATATAGACCCTGAACATAATGCTACCCCCTGGAATTATGCAAACCAGAACTTTCTCCTCCAGGGTGCTCTCTTCCAGTTTTTCCCAGCTCCCCCTACTCTCTTCTACTTGGTCCTACTCCTTAAACTTTTGGTGTAAGTTAATAGCTCTCAACTTGTGTTCAGAGAAACAATTTTTGTTCTCAGTTCAGTTTAGGAGAAGATTGGGATAGTTTTTCTTTTCAGCAGCATTGACAGGAAAAGCTGAGTAAATATTCTGGGACCTGTATTTTCCACTGTAAAACATTTCAGCCAGCATTTACTTAGAGTACAGTGAGGGTGGGGGAATTTTAGGGTGGCTTGGTTTTTTTCAAAATACTTTAGCTAGTTGGAGTTGGGCAAGATATAACTTCCTTTTATCCTCTCTGAAGCTTGCCCTCAACTAGAAATATTTATTCCAAAGGTCAAACATGTGGAGACATTTTCTCCAGAGCAAAACAAATAATGGTGCCCACACTTCCTCTTTTGCTAGAATTATCCAAATGCCATCAGAACTAATGTCATCCAGCTTACCTGATTTTCTGTCTCTGCTTTGGGGTAAGCAAGAAAGATACATCATCAAGGAGCCTTATTATTATTCAGGTAATATATTAGAAGAATGCACCTAGCCACAACTGAAGTTTGGCTCTATCTAATGAAACTTGGTCCCAGTTACGTGATGCCAGGAGCAACTAGATCTGTTTCAGAGCTGATAATCTTCCACCAACAGCAACTAGTTGGCAGCTGGAGGTTCTCAAAGTGCTAGGACTCTAAATTCTACATGTAAGAACATGAGAAGATAGGTAGACAGGAAGTAGCACCCAACATGCACCTATGCATACACACAAATGCTAAATTAGCTCTAAGATCCTCTCACTCCTCACGTAGCTGAGCCAACACGAAATGCTCTCAAGAACAGACTGACACTTATTGATTTTTGTCCAGTGTTCTGATTCCTTCTAGTTCCACATGAAATCTCAAGTCCCATAGGAACACCCTGGCCACATGGCTGAGAAGTACATTCTCCTGCTTCAATCATACATCACAGCTCCGAGAGAGGCTAAGTGTTCTTTCTCCATTACTTTGACTCACCTGGGGGAATGACCTCCCTAGGGACACACAGAAGCACTGAGCATTATCACCACCAGGACAAGCACACATCCATAAGTAGAGTGCTAAATCACACTGATCAGTGTTTAGAGGGAGTAGTTATATTGACTTAGGAAAAGAATAGACAAGAGAAATAAATGGATATGATAACTCCTGTCACTGTAAATAGGTCTAAGCTAACATAACTTGCCTTTGCAGATACTATCATCAGGTGTTGGCTAGGATAAATATTGACAGACTTCCCAAGACAATTTTTTTCTCAATCTACTACCCTGGTCTTGCATAAACAGTAGCTCTCCCTCCCTTTCCCCAGACATCCCCTAGGATGAGGACCTGAAAGGGAGAGTCAATTTTTTATTTTTTATTTATTTTTTTCATCTGGTTTTTCTTTTTCCCACACTTAGTTGTGTATGTGGTGCTCGGGTTCAAACCCAGGTGCTCACGCATGCCAGGCAAGTGCTCTACAGCTAAGCTACTGCTCCAGCCCTCATCTTCCTTTTAAAATTGAATATAATGTTAATTTAAATATTCATCAGAATCCTTAAAGTTTCTAAATTTTTCTACATATGGAAGGGTTTAATATTCAAATATTTCCTAAAATAAAACATTATAAATCCTTCAAGGCAATTTAGGAGAGGTAGAATGAGTCTAATATGGGAAAGAAAGAAAAAATAAGCAGCTAATTATTCCTTACACATGTTTGAAAGTCTTAACAACTGTACTTCCAAATATGACAGATGTCAAAGAGCTCTAATCTTTAGTTAGCTCTGGCTAAAATTATTTTTATTTTTTGCTTTATTACTAGAAAAGGGGGTTGGTATGAACTAGTCTATGCTCCCTCAAAAATTATGTATCAAAACTTGTAACATCCACTGTCACACAATGTGAGTGTATTTGGCTCCAGGTCCTTGAAAGAGGCAAATAAGTTAAAACATGTTCATGAGGGTAGCCCCAAATCCCATCTGATGAGTATACCTATGAGAAGAAGTGATTGGATTTCCCAGTGGCTCTGTAGGCTAAGGCAGGAGGATTGCTAGGCCCTGAGTAACTTAGCAAGACCATCAAATTAAAAAATAAAGAAGGACTGGGGATGCAGCTCAGTGGTTAAATGTCCTCAGGTTCAATCCCTGGTACCAAAAAAAAAAAAAAAAAAAAAAAGTAAAGAAAGGATTGGGACACATGAAAGACCTCAGGGAGGCCGCTGCCCACTTGCAAAAGGCCATGTCAAGAACCAGCAAGAAGGCCACCCTCTGGGAGCTAAAGGGAGGGCCCTCAGGAGAAACCGACCTTCCCACACATCCTTCAAAGGATGAAAACTTATGTTGTTTAAGTTACCCTTTCTTTGGTATTTTGTTATGACAACCCTAGCAAGCTAATTAATACAGGAACAGATTCTTATTTTAGAAGGGTAGAAATATCTTTCTAAAGTTCAGGTCTCTTATGATGTTCAATATGAAGGATTAATACAACAGAGTTTTCCACTTTGGACCCTTGTCCATCAATTTCAAGAGAGGGAGGAATTTCCTCATTGAGCAGAGAATCTCCTTCCTCTGGAAATCACAGGGATGTTGTAGAGATGCCTTATAAATCTAACATTCTTTCCGTCTGATGAAAGTGTTCTTTTTCCTCTCTGGAAGGATCTTTTCAGCACGTATTCTCTCCCTTATAGGAAGAGAGCAACTTTAAACCCCGAACCCACAGCAGAAGCTTGCTCTATCTGGACATATTCTTTTTATTTTTTTTTTTTTTGAGAGAAGGCAATAAAAGAGAGAAAGAAAGAGAGAGAGAGAATCAATTTTTATAGAGTTTTTTTTTCCACGTGGCCTTCGCTGCTCTGACACTTAGTTGTGTATGTGGGTGCAGGGGTTTGAACCCACATACTTGTGCGTGCTGATCAAGCACCTCAACCGAGCCACCACTCCAGACAGACTCTTAAGCAATTCTTATTCCACTTGCTTTTCCAGTACCCTAATAAAATCTCAGGAGAGCATTTCAAAATTGGCAGTTTTCAGGCAATTATATTTAATTATCAAAATTAAATACTAAAGTTTAAACTTGAATTCTGGAATCATTACAGACACCATCTCTGGGAATAACTGAACCTTGGCTTTGTATAAAATCTATTGCGCCAAATTCTGAAAGTTTTATGATGTTCGGATGATTCCTCCAAACCTCTGTATTTTCACAATTTCATCTCTCTTTGCTGCTGCTATTATTTATTTATTTTTTAAGTCAACATGTACAAGGTCCATTCTTCCATTACAACTTGCCCTATGATAATTTTCAGGTATCTGCTTTGATGAATCTTCAGATAAATATGTAAAGAAAGCATCACTCTGCAAGTGCTTCAACATGCCAGCACACTCTTAGAAAACCTCGAATGAGGGTGCTGCTAGCTTCTCCTCCCGGTCACTTTCTTTCCTGTAGCTATAAGCTAATCTCTATTAACAATGAGCTCGGAATTGTAAAGCCCATATCTGTTGACGGAACAATGACACTGAAATCTCTGTCCCTGAAAATACTAGCTGCATCTAGTGTCCCATTTTTAGCACAATAAGCAGTGAAGTGTGAACAATCTTATGTACATTACTTCGAAATAAGGTTTTATATTGAGTCATCATTAATTCATCCCTTTGTCAATAAAGTGGAGAACTTATTTTATATGTTTTACTATAAAAGTCCAATGTTACAGAAGGATATTATGATTACTTCCCATGATACATATAAAAACTCGTAATTTCAGCTAGAGTTTTTATATTTGTATCCCTTAAGAACTTCCCTCTTGTAACTAAATATCTTCTAATGTTAACTATATTCACAGATACTAAATTCGGTATCAATAAAGAGAAACAGTACTGGGGAAAGCAGGAAACTTGTGCCTCGATTGCCACCACCCAAGGACATGTCAAGCAAAAAAAAAAAAAAAACCTCCCAAACATAAAAACTGTCCATCTCTCGCCTGCACTGCTGTGGTTTCCCCTAACATTTCTTTCTCTCAATAGGGGAATTCCATGCTTAATACTGAGCTTAATTTTATCAACGTATCCAGGAAGCTGGATGGGAGTTAAAAAGTCTAGCTGATAAATTATGTCCTTTCAGAAAATGATGCTCGGGACTGGTTACCTACGTGGGTCCTGGAGTGTGTCAGGAAGGCTTTGCTTACTGCTGACCTGGCAGTATCTATAGTGTCCTCTTAGAGAATCACTGCTCCTGGCATTCGCATCACACAGCACACACCAGCAGTCATTATCACTTCAACATCTAGTAGGTAATTTTTTAGATAGATACAGAGGATAAAAAGAGTTGGTGCAATCCTGGAGGGAAGGTGGACACAATGTGCAGCAATCATGTCGGCTTCTTGGGAAAAGCAGGTTTCCTACTGTGATGGCCGCAAGCAAGAACCAGAGACTAAGAGAGGGCACAAGGCCGTATTTGTCAAAAGTAGGTGCCAATCATGTCACCTGCAAACCTGCTTTTCTTGTGTGATGTGATCCATTTTGTTCCATTTTCTGAATTCAATGGCAAACTTGGCAAGAGGAAGGATTCTACAGTCTTTCCCATGAAAACATTCCATTTTAGAGCTTTAAAGTTCATGTCTTTATTCCTGATAGCTGGGCTTTAAACTTTACTTCATCTCTCATTGTTGTAGACTTTCCTGCTGTATTAAATGCTCCCTGCCCTTCCCTGGTATTCATAGGCTGAAGCAACTGCGGATTGTCATGCCTCTCCCAACCTGCCTCAAGTCACTGCTCAGCTGAGCTAGCAAGCTCTGTTGAAAGGTAAGGGTAAATCACCTTCTTTGTCCTTTGATTTTGAATAGGTTTATAAAACTCTGAACTCATGTATGACCCCCAAATGAAGAAGACACTCTGACATCCATCTGACAGCACCTCTCTTTCAGCTTTAGCCTCCCTCGATTTCTGATAAGATCAAGGAGAAATTCATTTCCACATGGTGGTTCTAATCCACCCAAACAACGAATTAAGACTTCATTTCTGACAGTCAACTTGTTGAAAGCCTGCAGGTATTGGTGTCAGTAAAACAGTGCCTCTTTGAAACGGCACACATTTTGTCTTACACAAAACTCTACTTGTCAAAAGGGCAGCTGCCCTGTCAAAGTGACACCATCCTGCTTACCCTGGTCACAGCTGGGACTCTCCTAGAAACTGTCAAGGTAGCAAGTTGTGAGGATAGTTGAAGAAGTACCCTGCTGCTTCCAGGTGTCCTTCTGCCTCCCCTTTTTCAGCACAATGAGAATGTCAGCAATTTGCATCACACCTGAGATAATAAACTTTCATTCTTCTCTTTTTGGATTTCTATTATCAACATGACAAAAGCTTAGTATTCTAATATAGGAATGCCAGGTTAAATCTATTTGAAAGATAAAAATGTCTCCACTTAGAATCACCAGAATATTGCATGTCTTTGTGAAGATCATAAGGAATAACCCTGCTGCGCCTGTGGATTTAGGCCAGTACTGGACCAGGAGAAAAAGCAGAGATGAGTGGCAGCCAGTGGCTATGGCTCCTCCACCGCAAGTCGCAAGGAAATGGCTGCATTCATTTCCAGCATTTGTCTCCTGCTCTCTTAGAGGACATACTGACCATGAATCAGCGGAGCTAATAGCTGTGAAGCTCATGCCTGGAAACAGCAGCATAACTAACTAGTACCATTTAATTAAGTTGATTAAAATGGACTTCAGAAATTATCGTCTCCAATTCCTTCACTTTATAGAATTAGGAAGTTGAAACTAAAGAAACATTTCCTAAGGCTACATCATGAATTTAAGCCTGAGATAGAAATAAGAGACTACAGTTCACTATCTCCTATACTTGACTTTGTTTCTTAATTAAATTACACTTCTCACAAAAAGGATAACAACTTTCTAACATAGAACCATGAAACTGTATAACTTCCATGCTGTTGATTCTTTTCTTTTTGTTTTAAAGAGAAAAATAATACAGAAACATATTTTTGATGCATCCATCTAGACTCAGCATAAAGAAGGCAAAGATGAGTTACCTCCAGGAAAATAGTTTCAGATTTGGGAGGTGGACAGCTTGTGTGTAGATGAAAAGTTTAGCACCTAGTTCCTCCCAACTGTGGAAGTTTCTGATAGATCCAAACAACCACACACGCTAGAGAAGAAAAGTTGCAGATGTCGTGATTTGAAAAATTGTTCCATGTCTCATTGCAAAATTATCACAGTAGATCTAAAGATAATTAACCCATGTGCTTTTCCTTTCAGCCTATTACATAGGGAAAATGAAACAATTACGATACCTCTCTGCTCTGGACGTTAAGTTTGAGTGAATTGTGCGTGAAATTGACTATATCAGACTCAAGTGGCAACTTGAGCTCTCCATCTAGAACTTAGGAGCAAAGTAGTCCTTTCTCTCGTTGTCATTTCAGTATCGTTGCTTTTCCATTGTAAACATTTGTAGATTTAACACATAGGCAAAACTTAGAGTCAATAAAACACACAAGGGTCAATATTCTATTTATTTCATCCCATATTCTATTTATTTTGTAATTGATCTCAAAAGTTAGAGATTGTGAAAAATTTCCCCCAAGAATTTGTTTACTCAATATTGAAAAGCAATACATGTTTCTTCAAGGGCTTACACTAGCAAAAAGAACTCTTAAAGTTTAAGAGGAACTACAGGAACTGGATTGATCTGAGTTCCAAAGAGCTGTAACAACAATTTTTAATTTTTTTGAGAGAGGAAGGGACAGCAAGAGAGAGAAAAGAATCAATTTTGTTTAGTTTCATATGATTATCATTGCTTCAACACTTCATTGCATACATGGTGCTGGGGTTTGAACCCATGACCTTGCACATGACAGGCAAGCACCGTAACCAATGAGCCACTGCTCTAGCCCCAATTTTTAATATTTAGAAAGCAAAAAACAAAAATAAAATCCTTGAGTCAGACTAGAATTAACCAAGGTTTGGCAAACCAAAACTGAATTGGTTCTCAGTTGCTACATAACTGAGTCCAGGTTTTAGCAGAATACAACTGATACACAACAAAACAAAAAGCTGATTGCTTTAGTCGTTCTCACTGAATGGCTCTATCTAAATGTATATTGAAAGCCACCTCAAGCTGTCACAGAATTTGTTTGGCCTTCTCACTTGCAAACGAACAGTGGAAATCCCTGATTTTCTGAGAATCCCATAATCTAGTTATAGCTAGAATTTTCTTGGCAAGCGCATGTCTTCCATTTACCATGGGACTTTCATGGCATGGATATGAAAAGTTAAATTTGACTTCCTGGGTGTATTGTCCCATGATTTCCAAGCATTTAGTGTTCTCTTTAGCCAGTCTGAAATAAAAGATTGACACATCTTGCAAAATGATTGCTGTGTGTTCTACATTTTGTAGAGTCACGGATTTTACTGTGTATAATTACGTATAATTTAGGTCTCTTGAAGCAAATGGGTTGACCTTTAAAGCATTTCAAATGGGCATCTGAAAACTTAGTTCCCACTTCCCATCCTTGTCTCTGTTTGGGTGTGTCTCTGCATATATCCCTTAATTGTCCCCATGGTCTTTCGCTTTCTCTGTCATTGCTTGTCCTTCTCTCTCTCTCTCTCTCTCTCTCTCTCTCTCTCTCTCCTCTGTCTTTATCATTCTGTTTCACAGTGTTCTCTTTTTTTATGACAAAGCTGACCAGTTATTTAAAAAAAAATACATCATTGGTAGAAATGAGCTTAAAATAGAATCGACATAGCTAAAACTGCATAAGGTTAAATTTGTTGGATGAATTAAATTTTCATGGAGAAATATAGATATATAATATTTCATTAAGGGGAAATAGTCTTGGTAGAAATAAGGAGCAGAAAAATTTTAATTACAACTGAGAAAACTAAAATGAAGATTTAATTGGCAAGATGAAACAACTTAATGGATGGGATTGTAAATATAAATGAAAATGATCAAAATGAAGTAAATTTCAGGAAAACATAGGATAAAAATAGAAAATAGTAGAAATGATATCCTGTAGATTAATTTATAATTAAATTGAATATATACGCATTGGTTTTCCACAGCTGCCATAATAAAATGCCATAGAATGAGAAACAAGAAATCTATTGTCTCACAGTGCCAGAGGCTAGGAATCTGGGGGGAAGGCTGTAGGTGAATCTAGCATGTCTCTTCCCTGGCTTCTGGTGGTTTTCTGGCATTCTCTTGCATTCATTGGCTTGTAGATATCTCTCTCCTATTTCTACCTCAGTGCTCACCTGGAGGTCTCCCTCTGAGTGTCTATGTCCAAACTTACCAGATTATCTCCTTTTTAAAAAAAAATTTTAGTGCATTATAGTTGTACATAATGATGGGATCTGTTGTTGCATATTCCTAGAAGCACACAATACAGCAATATAATTTGGTCAATATCCCCACCCCACCGCACCCCTCTACCTCCCTCC
>PVKS010039767.1:0-16960 GCA_004027875.1 Aplodontia rufa | reverse complement strand
TGTGTGTGTGTGTGTGTGTGTGTGTGTGTGTGTGTGTGAATCTTCTCATTTCTTTCCCTTGCCTTCTACTTTACGCTTATAGCAAATTCAGTTATGGTAAAATTTCATCCTATTTTGGTATAATAGTATTTAGTTACATTTATTATCTTAAAAACACACATTTATAAGTGGTGAATGCAGATTTTGATAATTATATACTAAGTTGTTTATTCTAGATTCTAAAGTAGTTAATTTCAAAATAACTATTGAAATAAATTGACTGCAATAAACTAAGCATGACAAAATGAAATCTCTACGTCCATATATTGGAGAGTTAATATTGTACATATTTATGTGTTGACAAATATTAACATGAGAAAAGTAATTTCAAAATTTCTGAGGGATTTTCTTTTTTCTTTTTCTTTCTTTTTTTTTTTTTTTCCAGGGCTGAGGACCAAACTTGGAGCCTTGCGCATGATAGGCAAGTGCTCTGCCCCTGAGCTAAATCCCCAACTCCTGAAAGATTTTCTTAAGGATCACCAGTAACTTGTGTCATTTTATAGAAAAAGAGTCACATACATTTGGAAATTGCACAGCCACTCCTATTGTCCACTCTCATATTTGTAGGTTTATAAAAATTGTCATCTCTGGTACTGTTCTGTTTGGTGAACCTAATTAAATGCTATGTAGACATCTCCTTAGCTTTTTGTAGATTTTAAGAAGGTCTACAGCAATTGATTTAATTTTGTGTTTTGAATCATATGATTTGTCTTTTTTTAAATATCACACCTACTGTATTTGGTAAGAGTAGTACTCAGAAGAATATCAGGGTGCTGGGGGAGTTGCTCAGTGGTTGAAGTACTGTTTACCTGGCATGTACAAGGACTCTGGTGGAAAGCACAGCATCACATATGCAACCAAATGTCAGAAAACAGAAAAAAACAGATGTAAAAATTAAATAAAAGAGTTCTTTTTCTCTCAGTCGTACTCTCCTTCTCTCTCTCTCTCTCTCTCTCTCTAGATTCTAGATTCTCTCTCTCTAAAAAAAAAGAAAAAGAAAAAAAAAAAGAAAAAGAACACCAGAATGTACTTATGGAAGTGTTAAGCTGCATATGCTATTTTGAGGTATAGAATAGTCTGCACATTAAAATATTGTATTCAGTTTAATGTACTAGGAAAATTGAGATAATTTCACCAGAACTGCTATACTTTAAGTTTATTAAGTCATGGTAGGCAACATGTATGAAGCACTTATAATTTGTAAATCATTGTAAAATTGCTTCACGTTGAGTATCTCATATATGAGAATGTATCAAATGGAGAGGTCAGGTAATTTACCACAATTTGCACAACTAGCAGAGGGCAGATTCCGAATATGAATTTTGGTAAGTTTACCATTGCACATAGGTTACCAATTCCTAACATGGAAATACAAAACTTCTCTTAAAGGGGTTCACACATGGTCTTACAGGACAAGAGACATGGCCTGAAATCACATGGTGTTCCCTTCTCCTAACTGTTCTATATAAGGAGTGTGGAGGATGGGTGGGTCAGCAGAGAGTTAACACATGCCTAGCAAAGTCTCAAGGTCCGAGAACACCATGACCAGACTGACTTGCTCAAAGCAGTCTTCTCAAAGTAAATGTTCTTGCTTGGGGATGGAAATTACCTCCAGAACACCCTGTTTCAAAATCATTCCATCAGGTTTAGCTACCTTACTTCCTGAAGTCCCTACTTATCTTTAACCACTACTAACCTTCCTATTTTGTGACCCTCAATAAAAGCAAGTGGAGAAAGAGACTCAGACTCTGATGTGACTCCCTAACTCCCTACTCTGAATTTGTATTCTGTGTCTGTGTCATTCTTTCCCTGGAGGTACATTGTTGTAGGCAACAAAGGAGTTTTGTGGTATTCAACTTTTGACTATTATGCCCACCTTCTGCATATGAAAGAATTAGACAATGGAGCTTCAGTGCTGCTGAAGAATGAAAGGCTCTGATTAAATTTTGAAATGAAATTATAGTGGGCTAAAATGTTTGGGGAAAGGTATGGTCAGACTGTAAATAATATGAGATAAATATTATATTCAATCATGTTTAGTTTATAATTATGTATACATACACAAGTAATGAGAAGCCAGCCTTTCAGACGTGATAATTATAATGTGTCTAATCTGAATAAAATTATATCATATGTTTCCATTGTATTTATTTACTATGACCAAACAATACCACATAGCATTGTATAAACATCTTGTTATTGAAGAATTAATTATACTTGATCTCTGTGTTCTTCTCCAAATCTTTAATATCAGTCTAAGATAGAGGAAAATATTTTTAAGGAACCCAGCATCTATAGAAATTGTAAGACATACTCACCCAGTATTCACCCAAACTGGCCAAGTTATTAAACACAGAGAAAAAGTTTAGAAATTCTCATGCCAAGAAAAGTCAAAGAAGACTAAGTATAATGCACTAAGGATGAGATCCCAGAGAAGAAAGAGGATATTAGGTAAAACTCAGGAAATTCTAATGAAGCTTAATCTTCCGTTAGGTCTACTCCACTGTTGATCAGTTAGTTATGATGAATGCACCACAATAGTTCAAAATGTTAACAAGAGGGAAGACTGGGTGTGGGCATGCAGGATTTTTGCACAATGTGTTTCCAGCCTATTGAAAAAAGTATTCCAAGATTTCCATGTCATTTAAATATCTTCTTTAAAAACTAAAATGCAGAATGAAAACAAAAATGTAAAAGCAAGAAGATGAAATTTGCAGGAATACTGGTTAAGTATGTTATGCAATTTCTATAGATTTTGGCTTCTTCAAAAATATTTTCCTCTCTTTTAGATTGGTATGGGATTTGGAGAAGAACACAGAGATCAAGTATAATTAATTCTTCAGTAACAGGATGTTTATACAGTGCTATGTGGTATTGTTTGGCCATAGCACACAAATACAAAAGATATAATTTCATTCAGATTCAGATATGTTATGAATAATCATGGACAGAAAGGCTTCTCATTACTTGTGTATGTATACATAACTAACTAAATATGAGTGAATATAATATTAATCTCATTTTATTTACAACCTCACCATATCTCTGCCCAATTTAACCCACTATAATTATATTTCAGAATTTAATCAGATCCTTTGATTCTTCAGCAGCAGTGTAGCCCTGTTGTCTAATTCTATCAGATTTAGGATTCTAGTAAATACAACCAGAGATGAATTGGTAAGTAAGATCCTTATGGGACTTGTGGAAATAATATTTATAGCTAAAACTTATCCACACTCATAAAGTATGTTAGAGCATTTTGAGGGACTTCTCATTATTGGTAATAAGTTGTCAAGAGAAAAGTTTCACAAATTAGTTCAAAACTCAATACGTATTTGGGAAGAGAATGAATAAAGAATCATGCAGAATAGAATAGAAAGCTCTTCATTGAAAACTTTTCATGAACAAAACAATTAATGTTAAATAGGAATACAATTACATTTTATTCAGTCTAAGTCACATCAAGAATAATTAATTTTAAAATTTTCAATTTAACAGGGATATAACATGCTTAACATTTTAAGCTCTCTGAGAGGCTTCCTTGCTCTTTTAGGTTGACATTATATAGTGTGCAACAAGGATGGCACTGAGGAGCCCAGGGGAGGGCGGGCCAACCTTGTGAGCGTGCAAAGGCCTAAGCCAATCAAAGAACACCACCAGATTGACAGGCCTTTTGGTCCCATAAAAAACATAAAAACAAGTTGACCATAAAAAACATAAAAACAAGTTGACCTTTACTACTATAGGCTCCATGCACTTCGTCTTTTCCCTAGGTTTCTATATAAGCTTGAGTGTGACTTCTAAAAAATGAGTTCCTGTTTGAGCTGACTCCCTGTGGTGTCTGCTTGTCTTTGGGGAAGGCTGGGGAATGGGCACCACCCTTCCCCCATTCCCTACTAAGAAGGGGCTGAGTACATCAACCCAACAACATTAGCTTCCCAAAATAGTGGTATATCTTATATTAAAATTTATGTATGTATCATATTCAATCATTTCACTTCTACCAAATTATATTGAAAGATTAAATACTTTAATGTATTAATAATACATGTTCTTAGATATAAAGTTCTGAATTACAGTAATTTTATATTTTGAAGTAAAATTAGCATTAATGGTGGCAGCTATTATAAATTACCCTTAAATTACTCTTGAAACAGAGTTAGCAGAAGCAAACTTACAGCAGAAATTTGTAGCAGGAATTAATTAATTTGGAATTAATTTTAGGGAACATGATCAGGACTTCCTATTGTATCAAGCATTAACCTTTACATAAAGTCATGAAAAATAGCATTTTATATAGAATAAATAAACAAGTAGACACAGCTGCTCTCACAAAGACAGTATTTCACAAGGACTAATTAAGAAATATGATGGTCTTCATTTTTGTGTAATGCTATTTCTGTATTTTCCAATGTGGCAGAGCAATTCATGCAAATATAATACAGAAAAAATAGTTCAGATTACCTTCCAAAAAAAAAAAAAAAAGAAGGAATATTCTTCTGTTTCTTCTCTTTTTCTCTTCCATTCCTACTTTCCTTGATGGTCTTGTGATTATCCACATATTCTTGATAATATATTTTATTGATATTGTTGATTCGTCAGATTTTGACACTACTTACCACTTAACACCTAATGTCTTACAATTTTTAATATAAGAATATATTAAAGAAGGTAAGAAGCCAGGTCAGCGGTGCATGCCTGTAATCCCAGCTACTTAGGAGGCTGAGACCTGATTAAACATTCAAGGCCAGACCCATCAAAATAAAAAACAAAACTAAACAAAAAAACAGAGAGGGGATAAAAAAATCTTAATATTGTATCGATTACATTTATAAATTAACATGTTTTTTAGTTCAACTGAACTTGTTTAAAGTCTCTGAACTCCCCACGTTTGCATATTAACTTTCAGATTCCTCTTTCCATTCTCCTATTCTAATTGTGGTAAAGGATATTTGTATTTATATTGTCAATGTTTTTAGCTTTCATTTCTATCATGAATGCATTATGAAATTTTTTCTTCAATATTATCCTAAAAATGGAAACTATTTATATTTTAGTTACTTTATAAATATAGTTTACTCTGGGCCAAATATGTTTTAATTACATTTTCGTTTTGTGTAATATTAAGTATGGATCCCTGGGGTGCTATGCCATTGAGCTTCATCCCCAGCTCTTTCTTTTTAATTTTTTTTCTTTTCTTTTCTTTTCTTTTTTTTTGAGGCAGAATCTAGTTTTCCACCCTGGCCATAAACTTGTGATCCTCCTACATTAGCCTCTAGATTGGCTAGGGTTACAGGGTTGTGCTACCATATCCTTCCTGCTAATTATCTTATGTTTTTAAAAACTATGACACATACTTTAGGAACATACATGAAAATATGTCAAAATTCTTCATCATTTGTTTAAAATACTGCTGGCCACAATTAATTTGCTTCAAGTATCAAAAATTTATTTCATAATAATATTTTCAATGTAGTAGTAGTTACTTCTTACCTTCTGTAGGTGTTTCTGTTTGCTTTATTTTATCTTTGAATTGCATCCCTTATAGTTTCTTCAGTATTTTTTATGCTATCAATCAAAATTCCTCCGAAAGGACATTTTCATCTCTGCCATTTTCTTTTTTTCGTTTCTGACCCTTCTCTCTTTCAACAGGGACCTGTTACTCAGTGGTTTGCTGTACAGCTGTCATCCTAATGAGCCACTTTTTCATTTCACTGGTTTTGATCTTTTATTTGTTAGGTTGTTGTTGTTTTTTTTAACCAGTTTTAAAGTAGTACCAGCTGGACATTACTTCTCATTCTTTTGATACTTTTATGTTCCTCTGAAATAAACTCTCAAATTCCTGAAAGTGGGTGTCAGTGGATTGAATGTACAATAGCATTAACTTGCCTAAAATTTCCTGCTGCACCCTCCATGGTTTGTATATGCATATGTAATTTTAGAATATTTACTGTCAAGTCTTCAAAAGCAATGTACATATAACTTCTACAATTATTATTGCTAATGAGAACAAGATGTTTCTCTGATTCTTTTTGTGATATACATTTTATTCTTTTTAAAGTCTTATGTGTCTTTGAAATTATAAAATTTAACGCAGTGACTGATCTGACTGGAATCATTGTGGACATGATCATGATATTTATCAGTTTGAAGCTTTATGCTATTTCCTCTGGTTAATATGCTTCTATTTTTGACTTACATTTAGTCAATTATCACATTTTTCTTATAATCTTAAAGTAATTAATTACCTGTGTCTCTCATCTTTTTCTCATATGTCCATTGTTTTTAATTTGATTTTTGGTACCTATCTTTTACCTCTCAGTAGAGACTGATCTACATTTTAGTTCCTTATTCAATTTTATTGTGATGCACAATGAATATTATATTTTGCAGCATACATTTAAGTTTCTTAATTAATTAATGAATACCTTCCTGACAACTTCTGGGTATATTTACTCAGGTTTTGAACTATTCTGTCATCTTTAAATTATTCACTTCTTTTCTACTGTTCATGTAATTGCTTTTCAATTTGGCTTTTCTCTTTTGCTCTCGGTTTTTCTTAGTCGCCTAAACAAAGTCTCAGGGATTTGATCGCAGAGTAATTTTACTTTGCTGCTACACATTCAAATGAGGACTTGTACTTTTCTAAGTATATGTTCAATTTAATTTATTAATTTATTTATTTTTAAAGAGAAAAGAATGTGAAAAGGAGAAAGAGAGAACCAATTTTAATGTTTTAGCTTTCCATGTAGCTTTCTTTATTCTGACACTTATGTGTACAGGGTGCTGGTGTTTGTACCCACATTCTTGAGCATGCCAGGCAAGCGCTGTAACTCTGAGACACACCTCCAGTCCATTTTCTCAATTTATAAAGATCACACTTCCATTTCCTCACAAAGACTTATCACACTTGCATTACTAGATGAAAATATTCTTAAGTGGAATTCTTGTACATTTTGAGTCACATTAGTAAATATATATATATATAGTTTGTCCTAATCATATATATCTTTTTCTTTATGGCCACTCTGAACTCAGTATTTCTCCTTTTTATCATTTGGAGATGAAGCATCTTTCCATGTTAAGGGTTCCTGTTGCAATTTTTTCTTCCTTAATAATCCCAAAACATAAATGTTCTGTCTTATAGAATTTTTTAAAGCTAAGAGTAATGGAAAATTACTAAGACAATTTCAAAGTTCTTCTTTTCTTTTTGGATTTGCTTAATATCTTGATGAAGACTTTTAAAAACGTGTAAAATTTGAGGTAAAAACTGCTATGGGTGTGTGGGGTGTGATATGGATGTACATATGTATGTATTTGGTATTTTTAACAGTTCAGTAACTTCAAGAACAACCAAACAATTTCACCCAATTCTATTCACAGATCCCCCCTAATTGACTGAAATATATTTATTTCTAAATACAGCTCTATTTAAAAAAATAAATCTGGCTGGGTGTGGTGGCATGTGCCAGTAATCTCCACTGCTCAAAATTTCTAAGCCCCCCCCCCCCAAGCAACTTAGGGAGGCCCTAAGCAACCTAATGAGACCCTGTCTCAAAATAAAAAATAAAAAAGGCTAAGGATGTAGCTCAGTGGTAAAGGACTGCTGAGTTCATTCTCCGGTTTAAAAAAAAAAAAATTAAAATGAAACTTTTCTGCAGTTTACCTTTAACTCTTCTTCATTTCCTTAAGTAAAAAATACTCAAAAGATGCTGAAAAGAGAGCCTTATTTCTTTAATGTAAGGAAAAAATAAGCATTTTACCTTTTCACATCTATATACAATACAAAGGAATAATGGCAGGGAGGAGGAAACAAATTGTTTTTCATTGACCTAAACTTGATCTTTTGTCAGCAATCTCACTGTGGTTTTCAACAGTGAATTGTTACCTTCCAGAAAATTATCTTTCAAAATATTTCAACTGGTTGTTGTTGTTGTTTTTTTTTTTTCACCTCAGAAAAATGTATGACCCAACTGACGGTAATAAAACAAAATCCATAAAAGGATCAGTGTCTGTTTGATCTTAAGCAGAGATTAACTGAACAGTGACTTGGTTCACTGGAGACACGATTTATCATTCATCTTGAAAGGTGAAAAGCAGGCAACTTATATAAATGTGAACAGAGAATATTTAGTGGAAAATTCATAACAAAATTCACCTCTGCTTTGGTGCTTGCTCTCAAAAACAACAACAAAAATATTTGGCATATTTAAATGTCAGCAGGGGTAAAATCGTTCTTGAACTAAATCTTAGATATTTGAGTATCTTTTTATCCTTTTTCATTTACCACAAGGAAAAAATCAAACAACGTGTTCTTCTAAACAAGAAAATGTTTTAAATTATGGGTTCTGAATTTTCTTTTGGATTTTAAATGATGGTATACCAGTGAGTGTTTAAAAACCAGCCTCTCCATGTAAGGCTAGAAAGAAACCTTGATTGTAGTGTTTAGCACCTTTCATTATGAAAATACTGCGTGGTTGATTTGGCTGCCAAAATGTCCTCTATGACTGTTAAATTAACAGTAGTCACGATCAAGCAAATCTAAGAGACACTATATGCTGTCTCCTACAATCACTGTTTTGAGAATTTCACAATGATATTCGAAGTACTTTCTACACTCTTTTCTGCATGTAATCAATCACATTATATTATAGATAAATACATAATTTTAAAAAGTGTGAAAGATACTGCTTAATCATTTGTTCTTTCATAAGTTTCCATAACAATCAAAAAATATGTTGGAGTTATATCACACTTTAGCTTAGAAAAAATATAAGATAGAAAACATTACTATGGAATGTGATTAGTGGTCAACTATATGTTCTGTTACAATTTCACCAAATAAATAAATTGCTTAAATTCTATCTCTGGAAAACACTTTCACAGATTTATTTACATAACTGAAGTTCACTGCAGATTTTTTTCATTAAAATTTTTTGAATTTCTGAATAATTTGTACTTAAATATTACTAGCATTATAATATGTAAAGATATAGCTATGAAACAAAATGTAGAAGTGAGGTCAAGTAGTATTTAAAGACTTTAATTATAAACATATCTCAAACTTAATCTGCCTCAAATTATTTATAAACGCTTTTTTAAAGAGAATATTTCAGACCATTGCATAAATTACTTATGAAATATAAACTGAATGTTGCTTTGAACTATTTTAGAAGAACACCATATTTTGGCTTATTTGTTATATACCATACACAGGAACCATCTTAAAGATGTACTGAATAAAAATTCCTCCTTTCCTTGTATTTATACCTCAATCACCGGTCCTATCTCACTATCAGAATCATTGACATTCTTTGGAAAGTCATCATCTCCAGTGTACTGTGGATCAACAATTAATTACAGACAAATAAATATCATATTGTAGTCAATATTATAATTGTGCATCACCATCTCAGATACACTATGCCAAAATAAAAAGCTTTTTTTCTTTTAAGAATTCATTCATAAGTTAAATAGCTAGAGATGCAAGTTCCATGAAATCCCTTTAATTCATAATTTATCTTCAACAGTTAGTCATCTGTCACAGAGTTGAACTTGCTGCTATGGTTTGGATATAAGTGTCCCTATCTTCCAAAGTCTCTTGTATTGGAAAAATGAAATCCAATGCAGGGATGTTCAGAGGTGAAATGATTCGATTACAAGAGTAGAAGCCTAATCCGTGGTTTATTATATTTGATGGATTATTAATTTGAATGGATTAGTGGGTGGTAACTGTAGGCAGGTAGGGCATGGTTGGAGGCAGTAAGTCACTGGAGCATGCCCTTAGGGAAAGTATTTTATCTTTGGTCCCTTGCTCATCCTCTGTTTCCATGCCATAATGAGCTGAGTTGTTTTCCTCTGCTGCTCTTTTTTTGCCATGATGTTGTGCTTCACTTCAGGCTCATAGAAATGGAGTTGGCCAATAATATATGGAATCTCTGAAACCATGTGAAAAAATCAACTTTTCCTCCTCTACATTGTTTTTATCAGGTATTTTGTTAATACTGAGAAAAAGCTGAATGACACATGGGCATATATAAGAATGATATAAAAATTGTTTTTTCTCTAGATGGTTAGAATGATTTATTGAAGCTCTCATTAAGGATTAAATTAAAATGTGATTATATAAATCAATTAATTCCTATTTGTAACTCCATGTATGTGAGAAGCTTCCTGTGAGTGACCAGGAGATTTTCATATGAGAGGAACTGTCTGACATCCTTATCTTTTCAGAGAGAACAAGGAGATGGTTGCATGAATGCAAACACGACATACTCACTTACACATAATAAATGTGGTGACTATCTGTAATTGAAGTGAAGGATGCCACTGGAGCCATTAGTGAAGGGCACTTCAAAGAAACTGATGCTTATCTAGGATAGGATATTATTATTGGTGCTTTGTAATTACATATAAAAGTAAAATTCATTATGCTGTGTACTACATGCACATAATTTGATCAAAATCATTCCCAAGTAGATTTTTTTCTTCCTTCTTCCCTCCTCTAGTCTGCTTGCTTTCTACACATTGATAAAAATAGTAATAATAATAGGGGGAGATCAGCAGTATTTGATTTTTAATGTTGTTATATACACAAAAATAGGTAAACTTTTCTTTCCAGTGCCAGTATTTTATCCTTATAGGGTTCTATAAAAGTATCATCAACTATGTATGTAGCTTACAAGAAAGAGAAAATTTTATGTCATCATTCTGGAGGCTCAGAAACCCAAGACCAAGAAGCCAGCAGATTTGGTATCTTGTCAAAGATCACTTCCTGGTTCATACTACAGCTGTGTTTTCACTGTGAATTCCTGTGTTTATGGAAGAAGGTCAGGGTCTCTCTGAAGCCCCTTGTAGAAGGCACTAATGCAATTCTGTATTTTATTAGTGCCTGACCTATTGTATTAGACTCTGACCTCAGCCCTAATCATATCCTGCTGAAGGCTCCCTAGCTGCTACCATTACTTTAGGGGTTAGGATATCAATATATGAATTTCAGATGGACACGAATATTCAGACTGCAACAGCCAGTTGGTAAGCATTTGGGGCTATGTGGTCACTGTCCCAACTATTCAACCTGTCTCACAAAAATAGCCATAGACAGTGTATAATTCCATGACTGTGGTTCAATAAAATTTTTATGGATGTAAAAATTAAATGTCATATAACTATTACATCACCGAATGTTACTCTTCTTACAATCATTTCAACCAATTTTAATATAAACTTATTTTGTGTGGCTCGTGGGTCTTTCAGCAACAGGTGACAGGCTGCATTTAGCCCACATGCATGCACTGTTTTTCAGTGAATTTTTCTCAGTAGTCTCATAATTAAGCTTGTAGGTAAGCCTAGTTGAGAAAGATTACTTTCGTTCTCAAGACTTATGAAAATTCCTTAACTCTCTTCTTAAATAAGATAACATTCTCATCAAGCTTAACATGATTTATAAACTTAATGGATTTGGTAGGTGATTTATTTTATGAAAGAGATAATAATTTTCCCCTTAATTATCTCCATAACAAGATTTTCAAAGATTTTCTTTTTCCCATAATTTATTATCTCAGTTTGAGAACTTGTTGAGGACCCTAGAAATGCCCTATATGTTTGCATATCAACTACCTTCATCATAAAATTTGCCAGAATAGAACAAGAAGTACAATTGTATATTAGGTGTTTTCAATGAACACAGTTGAGCAACTTCAAAATAGAGTGGAAACAGCATTAAATATAAATGTATTATCTATCATAATGCTTTTATCAAATAGTGCATTGAATTATGTCTCTTATTTCACTAGCTTAGATTCTTTTGAGGGCTAAGCATGTTCACAAAGTACTCATGAGACTGCTAATTCTTACCAGCAGCTTATTGTTATGTAATATATTTTATGAGAAGCAGTTTGGAACTGTGACAAAGATTTTTCTCCCACTTTGCTTGTCCTCTGAATGAAAAAAGCATAAATCCAATCTTCATTGATACATAAATTACCTCTACCTCAAGAAAGGAAAATTACCATTCAGTGTCAAACATCATTTACCTAATTTGACAGAAAAAAAAAAAAACAGCTACATCTATTCCTTGGCTTCCAAAAATAATGTGCTTATCATAAAATTTCTGCTTTTTTCTTGAAATAATTTCATACATCACCTAATCTTATAGATACAGCATAATTCATTTTATATAGCATCCATTATTTAAGGGAACATTGTCAAAATTCTCAAAGTTTCTGTTATTGAACCTGTAATTGCACATATTTCCATATATATTCCATTTGCTAAAATATAGTCACATGGCTATGTCTAATTCAGAAGTATAATTTCTGTTATCACAATTAGAGGGAGACAAAAAAACCTGTGAACAGTTGCGTATAAAAAAAAGCAATGAGACCTGCAATAATTACAGTAATAGCTTAAAAAGAGTGAAGCTATCAACTGTGTCTAAAATCTTGAAATCTTAAACATTTAGTTATAAAAGCAAAACACTGACATGATCAATCAACATAAAAGTAAAAAACAATGTAAAAATAAATTTCATATTTTAACACCTCTGATTAAATTTGTAACTTCTAGAAAAGTAATTATCATGTACTTATTCAAGGTAAGTAGAATCCTATATGGGCCAATAATTATAAAACTACATTTATTAGCAAAATTACGTACCAATAGAAAATTTAATAAGTGAACTTTTATAAATCTTAAGATACAAATATTGATCACTTTCATTAAAACAAGTTTATTGAAAATTAGAGAACAATACATTAGAAAAATTTGAATATGATTTATGAAAATAGATGCAAATATTTCAAATGTAAATCACAGCTATTAAGTTAGTTGAAAATCACTCTATGTCTGGGGCTCTTGCCTCGCATGCATAAGGGCAGGTTTGAAACCCAGCACCAAGTACACAACAAGGTGTCGGAGCAACAAAAGCCAAGTGAAAAACTAAATAAAATTTCTCTTTATCACTCTATCTCTTTAAAAGCAGAAAAAGAAAATCACTATATCTTTCAACTGAAGTTTTTCCCAATTTGGTCCAAAGGACCATTTTCCACTAGAGATTTTCCTTTCTCTATTCTAAGGACTTCCCTATGCTAGAATCAATATTCCCTATTGTAGAGAGTATTTTATAGGATTACAATGAGAAAGATATGCATTGCTTTAATTTTAACTATCTAAATTGTTGACTTAGCCATATTCTTAACAATGATGTTCTTAAATAGCTGCTCCATTTCTTAAAATATAGGCATCCAGAAATCTGATTAATCATGAATCATAAATATTATATTCCATACTTGATATTATATATATTTCTATAAATAAGTTTATTGGAGATTTATCTTTTCATATCCCAATTCCAGAATAAAAAAGATAGAACTGGGTTTTATTTTTTATCAAAAGGTTCTGCTTGAGGCTGGAGCAGTGGACCAGCAGTTACATCACTTGCCTCACATGCGCAAGGATGCAGGTTCAAACCCCAGCTCCACATAGACAATAAAGTATCGGAGCAACAAAAGCCAAATGAAAGACTAAATAAAAAATTGATACCCCGCACTATCCCTCTCTTTCTAAAAAAAAAAAAAAACACCCACTCAAAAAAATAGTTAAGCTCTTGCCTTAGCTTTCCAAAGTCTTTACTACTAAGCTCCTTCCAAAGTTTGAAACACTAGCTATGGGACTCATTACTGTTAGATGATTAGTTTCCTGTCTTCAGACAGAACACTAAAGAGTCAAGTAAAGAACAATTGCTAATTTAACATCTTCTTTACAGTTATTTAATACTACGGCTAGCTTATTCGCATATTTTCGCCAAGATACTTAAAACTGGTAATTGTTAACCAGAATATATCTCCAACTGTATCAGACTTATTCTAAAGCCCAGCAGGAAATAAGTAGAATTTACAAAAAAATATTTAGAGAGACATGAGAGAAGAGTAAGGAGAACAACAAAGCATGAAACAAGCAGGGAACAGAATTACATGAGCAGTACAACTTCAAGAAACTTGGAAATGAGAGGATTGTCTGATATATGGTAAAGGAATATCATTTCTTCTAGCATATAAAAATGTTCAACTGAATCATACAGACATACAAGTTAATACACAATGAGACACCATTATAAGCCAATCAAAATAGTAACAAAGATTGTTTTCAAAGAAATGACAACACCAAGTGTTGCAGAATCTTTGAGACTATTAATAACATACATTGCTCCAGTTCTCTATTTTTTCTTGTTCTTTGCAGTTATACCTGACAATAGGATTCATTTTGACATAATTATAAAAGCATGGAGTTTAATTTGTTCTTATTTAGTTTCCAGTACTTCCCGTTTTCCTTCTCTCTTCCTTTCCCGTTTCTTTCCCTCTACTTTTCTGATATTTCTGAATATATGTGTGTCTGTATCTAAATTAGTGTCTTGTTGATATAGATAATGGTAAGATTCACTGTGATATATTCATATATGTACCTAGGAAATTTAGATCAAATTCATTCCGCTATTTTTTCTGTCCTATCCCTCCTCTCTTTTCTTTAATATCTTTTTTGTACTCCACTGATCTTTCTTCTATTCTTTTTTTAAAATTCTACTTTATTTTGTATTAGTTTCCACATATCAGAGAAAAACATATGACATTTGAATTTGGGGGACTGACTTATTTCACTTATACTAATCTCCAGTTCAATTCATTTACTGGCAAATGCCACAAAGTAATTCGTCTTTGTAACCGAGTAATACTCCTTTGTGCATATGCTACACATTTTTTATCCATTCATCTGTTGAAGAGCACCTTGGTTGGCTCTATACCTTGGCTATTGTAAGTTGTACTGCTATAAACATTGAAATGGCTGCATCACTGTAGCATGCTGACTTTAGTTCCTTTGGATATAGACTAAGAATTCTCCATACTGCTTTCCAGAGAGGGTGCACCAATTTGCAATCCCACCAACAATATATGTATATACTGTTATTGAAATATTCATTGATTTAAGCATTTTTGATAAACATTTTGAAATTCTCTATAGGGATAAATTCAAGACTACCTTTTCATCTGAAGATGCTATTCTTGAAGTTTATCCAAATATGATGAAAAAGCAATTTATCTAAATAAGTGTATTAAAGTAAATGCTTTTAGCAACTTTACTCATATAAACAAAAACTAGAAATATCCTTAACATGCATTAACTGGTGGATAAACAAATTGAGGTATACATGCAACAAAAATGTACTTAGCAATAAAAATAACTTTCTTATATACAAACCAACGTGGATGAATCTCAGACACATTGTTCTTAGTGAAAAAGGATAGTCACAGAGTAAATGATTGCATATTTATGAATTTAGAAAAGTCACAAAATATAATGATCAGAAGCAAAGTTGTTGTTAATGTCCACAATAGGAGTGGATTGGTGAAAGAAAAACAAGTACAAGGGAACATTTTCACAGTACTGAAAATATTCTGTACCACCATAGTGGTGGGCATTCATTTTCTTTCAGAAACTCTGAATTTCACTGTACCTATCTTCTATTAATTACTAAATGAAAGAATCTGTGCAATTTTATCTTTTTTTATATTTCCACCAATAAATTAATTATATATCATAACTCCATTTGGAGCAAATTTCACATTTCTCATTATTCCTGAATTCTGACCAGTGGAAACAAAAAAAAAAAAGAGAGAGAGAGAGATTATTTGCAACTTCTGTGCCATGTCCTTAAAATGAAACACTTTTTCTATTTTTCTATTTTTCTATTTCCCTCTGATGGTAGAGTAATAGGGGACAAAAGACCAAATGCCTTACAGGTCTTTCAGATTCACCTATCTCTCCTATAATGTTATTTCCTTTACTTCTATAGTGCTACATAAACTAATAAAATTTACTTTTACATGCATGATATCTAAGCACATGTAACCTTCTATGTGTCAAAGTCATTGTGTTATTATATTGCTTTCTTTTTGTTACTCAATTATAGTGAATATCTTCTATGCTTCTTTTTTTCCAGCTATGTTGTGATAAATGTACTTGATGTCAAATATAAAATAAAGAAATAATAGTATAGGACCTTCAAGTTTTGTTGCAGATTGGGTAAATTTGGAATGGTATAGTATACTTAGTATTTTTTACATTTGATTGCTTTCTGCAAATATTGATATTTTATGTTTATTCCCCTCTGGAAAATAATTGTACCTTCTGGCCTTACAGCTTTTATTTGGTCTTCATATCTTTATATCTGTGTAAGATGAAAACCCTCGTTCAGGGAGCATGATCCTTAATTTAATTATTGGACAGACGTTTTAACTCATAAGCACTGGAAAGTTTATTATTCATTTACATGCTTTCTTTTACTTTTTTTCAAATCTAATATATGATATTAATGAGTACTGGCCTCTTGTTCTACACTATTGTTACCTTAGATGGTGTGTGTCATATAATAGGAAACAAACTGTAGTAAATTGAACTCATTTATGGACTGAACTCTACTTATAGACTAAAATTTGAATGTCTTATTTCTATGAGACAGTGGCATATATTCATATTTACATTTTCATCAAATTTTGAGAAATTAGTGTGTAATAAGGGTATAGAAGAGGTCTTATTTAATGGGCCTTAAATTCTAGGAGAAAAAAGTTCTAAATGCAGAAATAAAATGATGGGTATCATACATGACGCATGGTTATAGGATGAAAATTGACTCGTCGAGTGAGAGGCATATAATGATTTTGACAGGCAGGTAAGCTGAGTTCGTAAGCTCATGTTTAAAGAGAGAACAAACAGGTGTGAGGGAACAGAGTCCAGCTAGAGGCAGTGGAACAGAATTTTTTTTTAAATTTTTCCTTTATTTTTGAACAATCATACAAGTTTTTAACAAAATAATATAAAATGTATATAGTTTTTGGATATTAGATTTACCTCCAGGAGTGCCCCCCCC
>PVKS010039766.1:0-17041 GCA_004027875.1 Aplodontia rufa | reverse complement strand
ATCTTTACTACAGAAGGGGTAGAAAGAATTACAGAGAAGGGTCCCCTCCAGATAGGGTCTAAACTTGGGGAGTTAGAAGGAATAGTCTTAACCAAAACTAAATCTCCTGGCTCACACAAAGGTGGAGAAGTGAGTGGTTCACAAATAGGATGTTTACAGATTTTGACTTGAAACTTAGCCAGCTTTGTGATATGAGAGAGACACCAAGTCTGCAGTTTCCTGATGCTTAAAGATGTCATTCCTCAGGAATGACCTTCCACACAGGAGTTAAATGGGCTAAGCCCTAGTGTTCTGGGGGGAGTTTCTAATTCTTAGTAGAGTCAAAGGAACCACTTTGGGCCAAGGATAGTGAGTTTTCTCAGACCTCTGTTTAAGATATCATTATACTTCTTTACCTTCCTTGAGGATTGAGTTCTCCATGCACAATGTAGAAGATAGTTTATGCCCAGGCCCTAGGATATTCCTGGCATAACAGCTGCCTTGAAAGCTGCTCCATTGTCATTCTGAGGCTGTGAGGCAGTCCAAGTTGAGGAATACTTTCCTGTAATAAAGTCTTTACTACCTTTCCTACCTCTTCAGTCTGGGTGGGGTAGGCCTCAAACAACCCAGTGAAGGTAACCCACCATAACCAATATGTATTGAGACCCACCACTTAGGGGCATGTGGGTAAAATCAAGCTTCCAGCCTTCCTGGGGAATTGTAAAACTGTCCTTTGTAACACTGGAGGCTTTTTGGTATAGTTAAATGGGTTATTTTCTGGCATGTTGAGATAGAAAGAAAACTTAAACCATCAGTGTAGGCAGAATGACGGGGGTCAGTAAGAAGGAAATTGGCTGATAATCATTTTTCTAAGAGGACAAAGAGCATTACAACCCCTCCATGCTAACAAAGCCCTCTGCCTATGTCCCAGACATAGGCAACTCCTCTGCTGATAAAGGTGGTAGTGGGCCCAGGACGAAAGACTACATCAGACCAAACTTCTGAGCCCTGCACCCAGGCATGGGGGAGGGAAAGCAATGATTAATCAAAGTAGGAGAATCTTGAGAGACTATGAGAAAGATGTGCAAGACCCACTCTTTGACTACTTGGCTCCATAACTCCCATCTCTAGGGAAGCTTATTCTTTCTATCCTTTCTTAAATAAAATCTGTTTGCTCCACTTGCCTCAGTGTCCTTCTTTGACACGAACCCAACATCCACAAAACCAGCATCAATTTCTCACAGGTTTAGACTATTTGATGGACTGTTCTTGGTATATTTTTTCCTTAAAATATCTCTCAAGTTAATTTGAAAATATTCTTCTGCCAGATGGAAAGATTGGTGCAAGGTATGTAAAATCTTCCATTGGGAATTAGCAGGCAAGTAAAGTTTGATATCTTCCGTTTGAATCCACCTAGAAGGCAAGAGAGTACCACCACAAGATAAGGCTTGTTGCATCTCTTCTTGGATGTACTGAGGTTTTACTTCTGGAGGAGGTCATATCCATAGCACAGGGGCTAAAGTCCCTGGCTTTATGTAATGTTCCCTTTGCAGCATCTCTGGCCTGTTGGTCTGTTCTATTACTGCCCTCTGATATCTCATCAGTTCCCTTCTGGTGTCCCCGACAATGAATTACAGCTACTTTCTTGGGTAAATGAACAGTTTCCAGTAACTTTAGGACCTGTTCATAGTTCTTTATAGAATTTCCTCTAGTTCTTTGAAATCCTCTCTCTCTAGATTACTGCATGTGCTTGTAGAATCAGATAAACATACTTAAAGCCAGTGTAAATGTTGACTCTGTCATTCTCCCAGCTCAAGTGCTCAAGTTAGGGCTATTAACTCTGTAAACTGCACTTGTGCCTCCAGGCAAGGACTGTGCTTCTAAGGTGTCATACAGAGTCACCACCGCATATCCAGCTTTATATTCTCCTTGCTCCATGAAAGAACTTCCATCTGTATACACATTGATACTGGATTGGGCAGGGGGGCACTTTGAAGGTCACCTTGGGCTAAGTAGTGTACAGCTAAGGCTTGTTAACAGTCATGTTCAGGACTCCCTTTTAACAACTCTGGAAGGAAGGTGGCTGGGTTTAAATTTGAGCAAGTCCTTATATGAGCTACTGGACCTTCTAGAAGTAAGGCTTGCGGGGGCTGAAGCAGTGGCTTAGCCGTTACAGCACTTGCCTGACATGGCGTGAATAGGCAGGTTTGTACCACTTACACAATGAAGTGTCAGAGCAACAAAAAAACCACATGAAAAACTAAATAAAGATTGATTCTCTCTTTCTCTCGCTCTGTCCCTCTATCTAAAAAAAGAAAAGAAAAAAAAGGAAGGCTTGGTATTTTACAAGGTGACTATCTGAGAGCCATAATTCTTTAGTATTTAGAATTCCCAAGAGATCATGAGAAGTGTACACAAGGAGAAGTCTTCTCAGGGTGATTCTGATTGCCTCAGAGACTAGCAAGGCAACTACACCCACCACTTGCAAAAAAATGGGGCCTTCTTTGAAGCACCATGTCAAGTTCCTTACTAAGATATGCTACAGGCTGTTGAGCTAGCCTCTAGGGCTAGTCCCCCTCTCTCAGTGACAAACAGATAGAATTCCTGCTCTGTAGGCAAGTTGAGAGCAGACGCTTGAAGTAAGCCCCTTTGTAGTGCATTAAAAGTTCTAACAGGCTCTGGTTTCCATGTTAAAGCAGTTGTTCCCTGATGTTGGGCCTCCTTAAGGAGGCTGTAAAGAAGCTTAGCTAAATCTCCATATCCAGTGCTAGATGACTGTCAATAACGATGGCCATATTTAGATGTAAATACAAATTCCTCTTTCACAAAGCACAATCTTTCCCATGGTAAACTGACTACCTCACCATACCTGAGTTTTGGCACATAGCCAGTGTTTCCTGGTGCAGCCACAGTAACAACTCCTTTGTCCCAACTTCAAATCCCGCACACAAACCCTGTTCCCACAAGAGAGCTAAGAGGGACAATAAATTCCCTCACTCCAGACCACACAGTGCTGTTCTCTCCCATCCCAGGAGCAGCCATCTTGCTACATTTCCTAATAAAATCTCTTGTCTCACCTACCAGGGGTCTCTTTGCTGCGCAAATGTGTCCAACATTGGTGCAGTGACTTAGATCGTGTCTCCAGAGTGCCTGCTCCCTTCTCTTTTTGGGTTGAGCTTCCCTGGACCACAATTCCCCACTTCTCCACCTGTGACTCCCTGGGGCTGAGTTTTCATTCGCCTAATCATTCCCTTGTCCATCCAAACACCAGTTCAATTTTTAGGTAAGTCCACTCAGGGTTGGGTCTCTTCCACATGGTGATATCCAATTTCTCTCATGAGGTCTGGGATCTTCACTCACTGGCTATTATTTAAATTTCCCAGGGCTGGGTATTCAGGACCTGGGGGTTCAGGGACCCCTTGCAGACACTAGTAAAAGGCTGACAATCCATTCTCTAGTGCTTTTGTGATTATTTTGTGGAAGCTGGTTTATTGGGGATGCCCTTGAATACACCTAGCCACACACACTCAGAGTGCACATATCGCCATGGGGTCTGGCACTTCCATTCCGGCAGAGTCTCCTCTTGGTTGTCTCTTAGATAACCTTAAGCATCTACATCTCACCCCTGACCTAAAACCCTCCAAACTCATTCATTTTTGTAACCAAAACTGGCCCCAATACCCTTTAGATAACTCTTCAAAATGGCCACTTAATGGCACCCTCGATCCCAACATTTTATGGGATCTTTTCAATTATGCTGAACCAATGGGTAAATGGAAAAAGTTTCCCTACATTCAAGCCTTTTTCTTTCCTCCACTCTAGACCTGATCTTTATTTGTCTTATAATCCCCCTCAACTCTTACTTGCTTTAAAACCTTCACCTGCTGCTGCAGCGTCACCCCTCCCCTCATGGCTTCTTCCTCTGCTCTGTCTGACCAAGCTGATGAACCTCCTCCCTATCATCCCCAGCCCCCTCCTCAGCCCAGGCCAACTTCAGAGCCTATCCACACTCCGCTTTCTCTTCCCCATTCCCCTCAGGTGTCTCCCTTGTCCATCCCTCCTGCCACTCGCTCAAGGTCACATAATCGCCCTCCCACCCACACCTCCTCGCTCCCCTTCAGGAGGTTGCAGGCTCTGAAGACGTTATTCGCATCCACATCCCCTTCTCTGTCTCTGATCTATCTGAGATTGAAAAGTACATGGCGCCTTTTCCTTTAATCCAACCACCTTCGTAAAGGAATGTCAGTATGTCACCTAGTCCTATGAACATACCTTGTGTGATATTTTCATGATCCTCTCTAACACCCTCACTCCTGAGGAGTGTGGACAAGTTTGGGAACAGACCCGAACCCATGTGATGAGGTTCATCAAACCAATCCAGACCACCCAACCAGGGCTACAGATATCCCTGACCAAAACCCCCATTGGGACTACAATAATCCTCAATATAGAATTAGCCATAAACAATTTCAAACTTGTATATTGACTGGCCTCCAGAGAGCAACAATTAAGCCAATAAACTTCCAAAAGTTACAGGAAATAATTCAAGAAAAGACCAAAAACCCTTCTCCCTTTTTGGCTAGATTAACTCAGGCTATATCCCAATATACCAATCAGGACCCTGACTCTCCCGAGGGCCAACAGTTTCTTATAACATACTTCTTTTCCCAATCCTATCCTGAGATTCATCTAAAACTGAAAAAGTTAGAAAGAGGTCCCCTTAAACCCCAACCTGAGATTCTACACATGGCATTTAAGGTTTATAACAGCCGAGACGACCAAAGACAAAAAATAAATGTCAAATGTTAGCCACAGCTCTTCATCCTTCCCAAAACCCCCACCCACGCCCATCACTCCAGGGTCCCAGCTCCCAATACAGTGGCCTACCTCCCAGAAACTGTCAATCTCCCGGACATTTTTTCCGATGCAGCAGGAAAGGTCACTGGGCCCAAGCTTGCCCATAGCCTAGACCACCCTCCAGTCCATGTCCCAAACGCAAGAAAACAGGTCACTGGGCCGTGGACTGTCCCACTGTGCCTCAACATGGTGCGGTCATTCCTCTGGACTCAGTCTCAATAGATCTCATGGGCCTAGCAATGGAGGACTGAGGGCATCCGAGGTTTCTGTGCCCGACCAACATCACTATTCAGGAGCCTCAGATAAACTTTATAGTGGTGGGCACACCCACTTCTTTCCTTATTGACACAGGGGCCACCTTTTCCACTCTCCTACATTTTAGTGGTCCTACCCTGACCACCCAACCTCCCATTGTCGAGGTGGAAGGCAATCCCAATATACCCCGCAAAACCCCACCCTTAATGTGTCAAATTGATACTCTACTATTAATTCCTTTTTAATTATCCCCTCTTGTCCTGTTCCCCTATTAGGGCAAGATTTACTCTCCAAACCAGGTGCTACCCTCCATTTCTCAACTTGACCTGGCCCACTCTCCAACTCCTCTGCCCTCCATTTACTTCTCCTAGCCCAATCACCTCCTCACTCTAACCTGGCACCTCCCACCTCCAATCCCCCTTCCATATCCCAAATAAAATACCCTCTACCACCCTCCCAGGTAAATCCCATTGTCTGGGACATTACCTCACCTTCTCTCACCTCCTGCCCCCCAATTCAAATTGCCTTAAATAACCCCACCTACTTCCCTTCACAACCCCAATATCCCCTCCCTCTGAAGAGCCTTCTAGGGTTTCAACCTGTCATTTAAGATCTTTTACAGAAAGGCTATCTCCAACCCACCTCCTCTCCTTTTAATACCCCTATTCTGGCAGAAAAAAAAAAAACCAACAGTTCTTTCCGCCTTGTACAGGATCTCCACCTCATCAGTGATGCTGTTGTCCCCTTGACTCTGGTCACCCCTAACCCTCATGCTTTCTTATCTTCAATTTCTGCCTCTACCTCTCACTTCTCTGTATTAGATCTTAAAGATGCTTTTTTCACCATTCCGCTACACCCCAACTCCCAAAACATTTTTGCCTTTACCTGGACCGACCCACACACCCTTACCTCTTCCAAACTTACCTGGACTGTCCTTCCCCAGAGGTTTAGAGACAGTTCCCACCTCTTCAGACAAACTCTAGCGCATGACCTTACACAGCTGTCTCTCCCTAATTCCTTTCTCCTGCTGCATAGTCAGTCCCTCCTATCAAACCTCCATCTCTGATACAATATGCCTACTTAACTTTCTGGCAGATAAAGGCTACAGAGTCTCTCCCTCAAAAGTATAACTCTCCATTACTCAAGTAACCTGCCTGGGGGTCCTTCTTAGGCCAGGACATAAACATATAACCCTCAAACGTAAGGAGCTCCTCTCCTTATTGCAAATTCCTTCCTCCAAATCTGAACACCTTTCCTTTCTCAGCCTGGTGGGATTTTTATGCTCCTGGATCCCTTCTCTTCTGGCTGCTCCTTTGTATGAGTCCTCTAAGGGCCCCCCACCTGAACCAATTCCCCTTTCTATTAAAACTCCCTTTCTGAAGCTATGACAAGCTCTCATTTCTGCTCAAGTCCTTCACCTTCCAGACTTATCCCCACCCTTTCTCCTTTACACCCAAGAGGCACAAGGCAATGCCCTCAGAGTGCTGGGACATCAGTTTGGACCCTCTTTTGGCTCAATTGCCTACCTATCAAAGAAATTAGATCCTACTGTCTGTGGATGGGCCCCTTGTCTCTGTACTTTGGCCACTGTCTCGGTTATCTCCAGGGAGGCAAAAAAACTAACCTTTGGCTCCCCTACCACCATTTTATCTCCTCACCACCTCTCCAAACTTCTAATATACAAAGGCCTACAAAACTTACTCCCTTGCAGGATTCTCTCCCTCCAAATATCTCTCCTAGAAGATCCCTCCCTTTCCTTTCAAGTCTGTTCCACCCTAAATCAAACATCACTCCTCCAAAAAATCTGCTTAGCTCCACAAGAACTCCACTCCTGCCTGAAGATCCTAGAGAACCTCCTCCCTCATCCATCTCATGTACAAGAAGGTCCCTTACCCCAGTCCTCTCATATATGGTTCATAGACAGAAGCTCCTTTATTCATAATGGTTCCCGTTAGTCTACGCCATAGTCACTCCCACCAAACTTACAGAATCCAACCCCCTCCCTGGGGGCACCACCAACCAGCAAGCTGAACTCAGAGCTCTGACAAGAGCCTTTACCCTGGCAAAAGATGATACTTTGACAGTCTACACAGACTCCAAGTTTGCCTTTCACACCATCCTTGCTCACAACGCCATCTGGAAGGAAAAGGGATTCCTCACAACAAAAGGCTCACCATGTTAATTCCACACTTAGAGCTCAACTACTAGAGGCCCTAAAACTTCCCAAAGCTATGGGCATATTCCACTATAAGCTCCATCAAACTGATCAGTCATTTATAACTCAGGGCAAAAACAAGGCTGATGAGGAAGCAAAAAAGGCAGCTTTACTTCCTTACACATCTTCCTCTGTCCTCCTCTCAGCTGCCTTACCCATCACCCACCCCACAGATACTCCTCTTCTGAATACAGAAATCCTCACCTATCTACATAAATTTTTTTCTCATCCCAATTCTACCTCCCTATTGCATTTCCTTGAGTCTTACTGTGCTCTTACCCACACAGATACAAAATTCCTACATGATTTAGCCCTATCCTGTGATGTTTGCCTGCTTGCCAATCCACACACCTCATATTATCCCTCTTCCCCTACCCATTAGATGCGGGGATCTCTTCTAGCCTCAGACCAGCAGGTAGAATTCACCCACATGCCATCTGTCTGCCATTACAAGTACCTTCTAGTTCTAGTTGACACCTTTTCAGGTTGGGTTGAAGCTTTCCCCACAACCAATAAAAGGGCAACTACTGTTGCCTTTATCACCTCATTCCAATCTGACAGTGGCCCAGAATTTACCTCCCAAGTATCTCAAACACTCTCCACTACTCTAGGAATCCCTTGGCACTTCCACATACCTTTTCACCCACAATCATCAGGAAAGGTGGAAGGAGCAAACAGAACTATCAAAAATATCCTCACCAAAGCTCTCTCTTGAGTTACATCTTGATTGGGTAAAACTCCTTCCCCTGGCCTTACTCAGAATATGTGCCCTCCCAAAGAAGCCACAAAACATTTCCCCATTCAAAAAAATCATGTATGGTCATCCTCCACTTCCTCCTGGACTATCTCCATCAGGCATACCCTTACCCCCTTCTTTCCCTCTTCCCTTGTTTCATTACCTCTGAGCTTACTTATGGTCTCATGTAGACAAAACCCTGCCTCAACCTCTCTCCTCCACCAACCTAAGATTACAGCCTAGAGATCTATTTTTAGTCTCTCCTCCAGGGGTGTCACCCTCAGCCCTCTCCCCAAAATGAAAACTTCCTTTTAGAGTTGTCCTAGCCACCCCAATGGCACCCAAACTCGACTCTCTCTCAGGCTGGTTTCACATTTCTAAACTGAAACCCTATCCCACACACTCACAACCTCCTATATCCCAACAGGTGATTACCTCCTTGCCATCCTCCTCAAGACCAGAATTCCAAGTCTCCTGGACTGGACCACTCAAACTGAAGATCTCTAAACTCTCTCCAATCTCAGAGGAAACTTAAATTCCAACTTACCCTCTTACCTTGTCCAGATATCAATATTTCTTATACCTTCTCTATAACAAGATTCCTCAAACTTCATCAGTTCTTACTCCCTCTCAGTTTCTGACTTTTTTCTCTGACCTTTACCTACAGGGAATCTTTTCTGACTTTATACCTGAGGAAATATACTTGTACCCCCAACTCTTACTACTCTCCTACTCTTATCACTTCATAATCTTCAACCCTTTCCTGACCAGGAACAGCCTTAGAATTTCCAGGGCATACACTGCCACCCCCTAAGCCTAGGACTACTTTATATAGTAATTTCTCTCTTTGGAACCAGTCTCCTTACTATAACACCATAGGACTAAAAGCCTAAGCCCAGCTTTATCATAGTTTGAGTTCTGTGTTTACTGTGTGGGTTTGTGGTGTCTTTGAGCTCATGGCACACACATCTCCCCACACTGTTCCATCCTCATCAACCTAACTCTGCTTGTCATATTTGTCTCATCAGGCCCACTCATCTATGTCTGATAGTTCACCATGCAACAGACTTATTTAACCTCCCAAAACCAATGGTACACTCATAAGGAGGGATTTGCCCAATGCTAACTCACGGGATGCCAAACAGCCATAAGTATCAAACTTCCCCTCAAATCTGTTACACCCTCCATTGCCAGCTCTTATTCACCAATAACCTGTTTTCCCTTTGATCAGACCACCTCAGAATGCTTAACAAGCCAAGACCTCTATGGAGGATGTTATAGAACCTACTGCAATCACTACAAACTTTATCAAGAGGAAACTAAAAACTTTATTCTCAAAATTGATGCCCCATGGGACCAAAGATGGGTCTCTGGAGAGGCCTGAAAATTTTACCACTCAACTATAGGCATTTTATATGTATATCATGCTTATGTGATGATCAGGGCACAAACACAAGTCCATAATAACATCCTAAATTCAGAAAGGACCTTATAGGAACAACTTCCACCCACATGGACAATCCCCACCTGGATCAACTTGATCCAACTGACCATTAAGTTCTTAAATGCATCCCACATTTGGTCAAACATCTCTCTCTGCTTTCTCTGTGCCTCCCTACAAAGGCCTCTCTTGGCAGCAATGCCCATAACCCCCATTAACAACTCACACAAGGCATCCTGTTAAACCCCCTTAAAATAATGTTCCACTGTGGACCTTAGGGTTAAATAAGTCTAATCCCATCTGATGCTATGGGGACCCAAGCTCCACAACTAACCTCCCTATTCAAATCAATGGGTGCACCAATCTGGGACCCACCATTACCCAGGCCCCTCAGGGGACTTTATTTTGGTGCAATGAGACACTATACATTTGCATTAGTTTTTCCACTCCAGGCTTGTGCATACTAACAGTGGCAGTTCCCCAACTTACTCTATATGGGGAAGGTGAACTTTCTTGGCTTTTAGCTCCCCACCCATGGACAAAGAGAGCTGTCTCTCTTCCTGCCCTATTAGGGAAAGTTTAATAACTTCTATTGGCCTCTGGGATTATCAGGCAGAGCACTGGGACACAGCTTCATCTCCGCCCAGGATTTCCAGTCCAAACGACTCAGGGATCCACAACCTCCTCCTTGGCCTCACTCCAATGACAAATTACCTCCCTCTCTAGAGTAACTCTCCAAAATAGATGGGCTTTGGATTTGCTTACTGCTGAAAAGGGTGGAGTCTGTCTCTTTCTCAGGGAGGAATGCTGCTATTACATTAACGAATATGGCCTAGTAGAGGAAAATGCACAAACCCTTAGTAAATTAAGTGAAGACCTGAAAAGCAAATATCGACAGTCTACTCCTTCAGAAGGGATCCAGGTACCAATAGCCACTTGGCTCCTTCCCCTCCTGGGACCCCTGGCCATTCTTTTCCTCCTTGCTTTAATTTTGCCTTGTATTTTTCAGCTTCTCCGAAAATTTTTGAACAAACAAATTTCAGTCATGACCAACCACAAGATTAATCAAATATTCCTGTCCAATTATCAGTCTTTGAGAAGCCACCTTGAAGATCAACATCCCTAGACACCACCCCTGATCAGCAGGAAGTAACTTCAGAAGATGGACCTTTGGCCCTGTTCCCTTGTAAAATAGAAAAATGTGGAATGTTAGATGACTGTCAATAATGATGGCCATATTTATATGTCAATACAAATTCCTCTTTCACAAAACACAGTCTTTCCCATGGTAAACTGACTACCTCACCACACCTGAGTTTTGGCACATAGCCAATGTTTCCTGGCACAACGGTAGTAACAACTCCTTTGTCCCAATTGCAAATCCCCACCCCAAGCCCTGTTCCTGAGAAATAACTGAGAAAACCAATAAATTTGCTCACTCTGGACCACGCAGTGCTGTTCCCTCCCATCCCAGGAGCAGCCATCTTGCTACCTTTCCTAATAAAATCTCTTGTCTCACCTACCAGGGGTCTCTTTGCTGCACTAGCATGTCCAACACCCAGGGATCCAAAGTCTGCAATATCCAGTTATTCCTAAAAAGCCTCTGATCTGTCTTACAGTTTAGGGTAGAGGGTATTGTCCTATAGGGATTATTCTTTCTTCTCTGAGTTTACAGGTTCCCTGAGACAACTGGAGTCCTAGGTATTGAACCTGCTGTTGACATATTTGAGCTTTCCTTTTTCAAACCTGTATCCTCTATCAGCTAAGAAATTTAGGAGTTCTGTAGTGGATTCCTGACATTCTCCCTGCATTGCAGCACACAGGAGGATGTCATCTACTTATTGGAGAACTATTGCCAGTGATCTGTGTTTGAACTCTGATAATCCTTAGCCAAGACTTGTCCAAACAAATGTGAGCTACCTCTGAATTCTTGAGGCAACAATGCCCAGGTTAATTGGGAGCCACTATCTGGCTCTTCAAATGCAAACAAGTATTGTGACTCATAGTCTAGGGATATGCAGGGAAAAACATCTTTTAAATCTAATACAGTAAACCAAGCAGCAGTCACTGGAATCTCAGATAACAGAGTATAAGGATTAGGCACTATAGGGTGGAAGAAAACACCAGCTTCATTAACTGTTCTAAGATCTTGGACTGGGCATCATTCCCCACTGGACTTTTGAACTCCCAATATGGGTGTCATGGGCTATTGCGGGGCACTAGAAGTCCCTGCTATTTGAGGTTTTGAATGATCTCAAATAAGTCTTTTTTTTTTTAATCTCTGGATGAGGGGGTACTGTCTCTGGTATGAAAAAACAGAGCAATCCTTTAAAGTTATTTTAACTGGAACTACACTTCTTGCTCACCCAATCCTGCCTTCAGTGACCCATTCTTTAGGGTTTATGCCACATTCTAATAGAAGCAAACACAGTGGTCCCAGGAGCCCTAGATTCATTGTGATGGAATCCTGAAGTTTTGAAACTAAATCTCTCCCTAGTAAAGAGTAGGGCATTCTGGGACTGTCAGGAATGCATAAGAAAATATTATTTAGTCCCCCTCACAACTCCATAGGGCAGTGAAGTTTCAAGTTAAAGGCCGTCCAGACACTCCTTGCACCATCATGCTATTAGAGGAGAGAGGTCCAAGTTAAAAGACAAAAATGCTAGCCCAGCGTTTAGGAGGAAATTGACCTTTTGGCTGCCTATGGAGAAATATACCTGGGTCTCATGTGTGGTGATAGGAGCCACAGGAGCCATTAAAATCAACCCTGGGCCCCATCGGGCCTGTGTGGAGGAATATGGACCCAAGGGCCGTCTCCCCCTGGGGACATTTATTTCTCCAATGATTACCTTGACAGATAGGATAGGGCCTCAGTGGTAGTTGTTTGACTTGTGGACACTCCCATTCATAATGTCCTTCTTCTCCACAATGGAAATAAGTCCTCTTTGTGGCTTGAGGTCCATTCTATTTTTCTCCTTTATTACCCCAGAAGCTTACTCCTTTTAGGGTTATAACCAGCACCTCAGCTTTCTTCCTGTCTCTATATTCCCTTTCTATTTTCCTCCTCCCAATCTCTCTAATAAAAGGCAGAGGTTGCAAGCTGGAGGATGCTGTCTAAAGACATATGAGGGCTATATGCCAATTTTTGTAACTTCCTCCATATATCTGGGGCTGACTGCACTATAAATCTATCCTTTAAAACTGTGCAGCCCTCTACAGACTTAGAGTCCACAGTGGTGTGTTTTCTCAATGCCTCACTAAGTTTCTCCAGAAAGGCGGAGGAGTTTCCAGAGGGCCTTGATTGATCTCAGATAGTTAGGAATAATTAATAGGCTTTTTTCTGGATCTTCTAAGGCCTTCAATGACTAACACCTGGAATTGCTTAATATTCCAAGCATCCTGCTCATCATTGGGATTCCAATAGGATCTGTTCTAGGGACTGCTTATGTTTCAGATGGGTAATTAGATTTGCTCCCAGTCTGGGCTCTTAGGGCATGACTGCAGTGTAGATCATTTCCAAATTGTTCAGCTGCTCTTAGGACAGTATCCTTTTCATTAGAGGTTAAAGTCTGATTAAGCAATAATATAATGTCTTCCCAAGAGAGATCATACACCTGGCCTATATTCTAAAACACCATACTATATTTATCTGGGTCCTCTGAAAATCTCCCTAAGTCAATCTTTATCTGTCTCATATCTTGGAGGGAGAAGGGAACGTGAACTCTATTTGGCCCAAACTCTCCTCCTGGCATTTCCTGGAGAGGTAGTGTATTAAATTGATCTCCTGGGACAGACCAAGGAGGTCCAGATTATGGAAGACAGAAGGGTTGCTGACAAGGAGCAGTATGAGGTGGACATTCCTGGGATTTTGTTAGTTCCTTTCCTTCAATAGGTGAATCCTTATGTTCTCCCTCATCATTGCAATGATTAGATCTGGGTCTGATGTACATTGTTGATATAACTTGGGGTTCTCTCTTAAAGCAAAGAAAGCCTGGACATAAGGAATCTCAATATTTTTTTCCTTCTTGCAAAACAAACTAAGTTGTAAAAATACTATTAAAATTTATACTTCCCTCTGGTAGCCAAAATTCTCCATCAGAGAATTTTGTACCCTCCTAATTTCTTCTGCTTCGCAGCAGAAGAAAATAAGATACTTTTGCTTGAGTATTTTTGAGTCAAAGTTTTCAGTATGTAGGCCAGTGGAGAATCTGGCATAACTTGTGGGCTTGAAGCTACTATCTGAATAAGAGAAAGAGAAAAGAATTCAGGCACCACCCTGGAGAGACTGTCTTTTTGTCTTATGAAGATGTCCTTTCAGGGGGGCTTCAGATGGTCAGCAATCCCATCTCTCCTTTCCCTATATCCTGCTGGATTTATTGCTGCCTTACCAGTGCGGATGCAAAGGTCTTTGTTTATCACATGTCAAAGACTAAGGGATTCCAGGCCTAATGGCATTACTTTGGCCACTGTAAAACTTAGGATGACCCATAATAGGAAAGCGACCTACAGTAGGATGGACTTCTTTGTGGGAACTGCAGTCCCACAAACTCCTAACATTTAAGGAATGTGCACTTATGCACATAGCTGCCAGACTGGCGATACACTTAGAAACTGGTCAGGGAGGACGTGAGCTATCAGAGGCCATTGAGTTCTCAGGTATAGCAAACATTCCAAGAGATTTATGTGAGTGTAGTAAAGAAGCCTTTTACTTTGGACATCTTGTTAAGATACCCTGTGGCTGTAACTATGGAGCAAACATTAATGTATAGCAGGATGTGTGGAGCTATATAAGGAGAGCTGTAACAATAAACTCTGTCTTTTGACCCTAGGATCGTAGCCCCTTGTGTGTGTCTGTCTTGTCTTTTAGCATTCTCCGTCCGCTCTGAAGCGTGGTTGTCAGCGGGTTCTGATGCTTCTTGCTCTGCACACTGATATAAAAATTGTCCCTCATTCACACAAAATTCAAGGGTCATTAATAGTAGAGGTTGGGACAGAAGACTTATGTTGGACTCACTGTGGGTTAAGAGAACCTCTTGAGGGCAGAAAGGACACCATCTAATGGCTTTTGAATACTTACTGAATCAAGAGGGCTTGTTTTACAGTATTCTCAGGGCGTCAAGACAGAGACTATAATTGGGAAGCCCTGTCGTTCATACTTAGAGGATCATGGCTATAGGTTGAGATATGCCTTCTAAGATCCCTAAAGAATAGGAAGGGGTAAGTTAAAGTCTCCTTCTTACAGTCAAAACAGTTAAGGAGATACCTAGGGTCGTAGAAACACAATGATGGGAATCCATATAGGTCTGAAAAGTTTCAATATGTGAATAGAGGGGACATAGGCCCTTTCTCTCTAACCATTCTAAATAAAATTTCACTTTCTCAGTTGTTAGAGTCTTGATCTGAAAGGGAAGGGGTTACTTAGGAGGAAGAAGCATCATGGGAAGACTCTGGCGCATATGGGGTATTCCCTCAGCACTGTCCAAATCAACTGGTTGCTTGTAGGATACCCCTAAGGGCTTTCGGGAGAGGAGGTCTCAGGAGAAGCCTTTGAAATCCACCAGAGAGTAGCCTGGCCAGATCCCTTAGTTGCTTCACTCCTGCACTCAACTCCTCACATCTAAAGTTAACCAGGATCAGAAGGCAACTGTCTACTAATGGCAGACACACACACCGAGTCAGGATAGAGAAGTTGGAAATGACCCTTACAGAGCCTAAAGTGCCTGACCAGAAGGCAGGAGATTAGGAACTGTAAAAGGATGCGGAACCTGTCATCCAAGACTTAAGACTGGCGGTCACAATAATTGGATTTAAGTGACCATCAGAAGCCCACTTTATTGTCCTTCAGAAAGAAAGAGACAGAAAGGTGCAAACTGCACCTTGCCGAGCCCTGCAGGGACACTGTGCTTACCTTGGTGGAAACTTTATCCTGTTCCTGATCAATTCCATTTGAGCCCCCCAGCTAATGCCAGTTTTGTGGATGCTGGGTTCATACCTTCTCGGAGTTGAAGATGAAACTGAGGGACACTGAGGCAGGTGGAGCAAACAGAGTTTATTTAAGAAAGGATAGGGAGAAAAAAGACTTCTCTGAGACAAGGGAGTCTCAGAGCTGAGAACTCGAAAAGGAGATGTGACTCACCCTTGTTAAGAATCGCTTCCCTTGATTAATCATTGCCTTCCCTCCCCCACGCCTAGGAGAATGGGCATGAAATTCTGGTCTGATCTAGCCTTCGGTTCTGGGCCACAAGCATTTTTTTTTTTTTACAATCCAAAGATTTCATTAAAGTAGAGATAATAAGCGACATATTTAAATTTGTTTGTGTGTAGAAACCTTGAAAATCCAATCTCAGAGTTGGTTGATAATTGACACAAAAGTGATTAGATATAATTGAATGAAAATCTGAGCAAAATTATCTGTCCTTAAAGAACTCTCAGTCTTTAAAAAAAAAATTCTATTTTTTTTTTTCATTTTATCTTGCTTTATTTATTTATTTGTTGAGATAGGGCCTCACTATGTTGCCCAAGCTGGCCTTGAACTAATGGGCTAAGGTAATCCTCCCACCTCAGCCTCCCAAGTAGCTAGTAGTACAGGCACATGCAATCACACCCAGTTTATTTTTTAGTAAATTGATTTCAGATATTTTAATAGCATATACAATGAATGGTAGAGTGTGTCTGTATTTTAATGTATAAAAACTCCTTAAAATCTACAAAGAATTTGCACTTTGTGTAATGTTTTTCATACAAAGTAGGGCCACAAGCATCTTTATCAGCAGAGGGGAAATCACTGTCTGGACCACACTTGTTACCAAAGAGGGATGTGAAGTTGATATACACTTCTGCTTACTTAGGACACTGGATTCTCTTTGCCCTCTCAGAAAAAAATGACCACCAGCTAATTTCCTCCATATTGACCCACATCGTTATGCTTACATTGACTGCCTAGCTTTTTCTGCCTTACTACCCCACCCAGACTGAACAGGCAGGAGAAGTAATAAAGGCCTTATTACAGGAAATTATTCCTCAGTTGGACTGCCTTGAAGCCTCCAGAATGACAATGGAGCAGCTTCTAAGGCAGCTGTTACTCAAGGAGTATCTAAGGCTCTAGGTATAAAATACCATCTCCATTGTGCATGGAGACCTCAATCCTCAAGGAAGGTAGAGAAGGATAATGATATCTTAAAGACACATCTGAGGAAACTCAGGAGACTTATTACCATTAGCCCAAAGTGCTTCACTTGGCTCTACTTAAAATTAGAAACACCCCCAGAACACTAGGGCTTAGCCCATCTAACTCCTATGTGGAAGGTCATTCCTGAGGAATGACATCTTTAAGCATCAGGAAACTGCAGACTTGGTGTCTCTCTCATATCACAAAGCTGGCTAAGTTTCAAGTCAAAATCTGTAAACATCCTATTTGTGAACCACTCACTTCTCCACCTTTGTGTGAGCCAGGAGATTTAGTTTTGGTTAAGACTATTCCTTCTAACTCCCCAAGTTTAGACCCTATCTGGAGGGGACCCTTCTCTGTAATTCTTTCTACCCCTTCTGTAGTAAAGAT
>PVKS010039765.1:0-17053 GCA_004027875.1 Aplodontia rufa | reverse complement strand
TTGGATGTGGAAAGATACCATGTTGACTTCAGTGGGTGACTAGTTGTGAGGACTCCACAACATGGCTGGGAAACATTGCCTGCTCTTTCCCAGTATAGATTTAAGCTGTTTGATCTGTTTTAAGGCAACTGCTATTCCCTTCATACTTTAAATTTTATGTGTGGACCTCCGATTTTCCCTTCCATATGACTCTCTCTCTGTCTCTCTCTCTCCATTGCTCCACTCACCATCCCTCACCCTGGTTCAGATTCAATTTCAGGATTAGGGAGCTTACTATTTGTTGTTTTATTTTGGTAACTGACTTTCAAGGTTCTACAGGTTTCAGACTTTGTAATATTGAATCGTAGACCAGTTTTTGGGGAAACCCACCTCTCTTGTGGTTTTCCTTCACTTTCTCTGTGCTGTTACGATATTGGAAACTGCTGCCTGTATCTCCACTACCATCTTCCTCAATCCTTGCTCATTGTTGATTCTGTGTGTTGGAACAAAAAAGTCTCAGCTAATTGGTAACTAAGTAGGAGTGGCAGAACAGCTGTCACTTTTAAATGAAATCAAGGCAGTGGCACCAAACCACAGAAGTAGGGATTATATTTATCACCGTCAACAACCAGCCTTAAAAAAGGAAAGTTTCACCTGCCCTCTCTCAGTCTTCACAAAAGACAACTCAAAGTGGATCAAAGACCTATGGATTAGAGTGAAAACACTGTAGCCACTAGATGAAAATATAGGTCCAACAATTTAACATATAGGCCCAGGAATCAGCTTCCTTAACCAAACTCCCAGAGCATAAGAAATAAAACCAAAAATCAGTAAGAAGGATGATATCAAATTGAAAAGCTTGTGCATAGCAAAGGAAACCATAGTGAAAAGACAGCGTAGAGATTGGGAGAAGAGCTTTTCCACCTTGTCCTCAGATAGGCATTAGTATGCAGAACATATACAGAACCCAAAAAAGTTAACAACAAAAAAAGAATTAATAAATGGTGAAAAGTACTAAACAGACACTTCTGAAAAGAAAAATACAATAGCTAAGAAATATATGTAAAAAATGTTCAACACTTCCAGGAATTAGGGAACTGTGAGTTCAAACTATGTTAAGATTTCGATGGCAATTATCAAGACTACAGATAATAATAAATATTTTCTTGGATGTAGGTGAAAAGTTACCCTCATATGTTGTTGGTGGGTGCCAGCACTCTGGATAGCCATATGAAGATTTCTCAAAACAATGGGAATGAAATATGATCCAGCTGTCCATCTCCTTTGTATATTTGTACAGAAGATCAAAAATTAGAATACTGTAAGGATTCAGGAACATCAAAGCTTATAGGAACACAATCCACAATCACCAAGCTTTGAAAGCAAGCATTGTGCCCTTCAACAGACTAACAATTAAAGAAAATGGGTACATAAACCCATTGGAGTATTGCTCAGACATAGCGAAGAAAGAAATTATGACATTTGCCAAAGAATGGATGGCAATTATACCTATCATGCTATGTGAAAGCCAAAGGTTGAATGTTTTATCTGGTATATGGAAGCTAGGAGAAGAAAAGGGGGCAGAGAGAGATGGGTGGAAGAGAGAGTGAGAGAACTAGATAAAGGGGAATGAGGGGGAGCGAGAAGAGATAGGATAAGGAAAGAACCATGGAATGAATCTGACCCATCTTCCTGTGTATACATACAAATGTAGGACAGCGAATATCATCATCATGTGTATCCACAAGACAACAACTAAAGGAAAGGAAAAAGTAAATAGCAGAAAGATCAATGAAGTAGATGGAATAAGGAAGGGAGGAGGGAAGAGAAAGGGGAAACACTGAGAACTGAATTAGAGCAAAGTATATTTCATGATTTTATATTCATGTCAAAACAAATCCTAATGCTATATAACACAATAAAATTTTGTTTTAGTGGATTTAAAGACTTGTGATAACTAAAAAATACATTTGGATACGAATAAGCTTCTTCTTTTTACAGTGCAGAATGTAAGTTGTGCATATATCAACAGAATTTCAGAGGTAATAAAATATTTACCTGGTAGAGGAAAATGGCGGACAGCAGGGAAGTTGCACCTTGGCACTCCCCTTGAACTAAAAGGAAGAAATACTGGGAAATCTTCCTCCATGCAAGGTTCATGTATTAGGAAGGATTCCCTGGACACAGCGTGGGGGAGGGAGATGAGTGACTTGGAGACTTGGGTGTAGCAAATGCAAAAGAGGAACTAATTCAGACCCAGCCAGTCACCAGGAACCAACTTTGCCCCTCAATCAGTACAGCAGTGGCGGAGACAGTGTTGAACCTTGTCTGATCGATTCGGCCATGCGGAGACCAACTGTGCCTAGAAAAGCTGCATTGGGCTGCATTGGCATCTCTGCCATGGAGGAGGGGTAGATTCCCCCTCCCACCTATGGGGAGGTGAAACTAGTTATTTTGGATAAAACAGCAGGGAAAAAGAGATGGGAATCTAATGCAGATTTCCCCACAATCCTGTTGGGATCCTACACTCTGCTGTGAATGAGCAGAGTGCAAATAGGAGCTCTGCTCTGTACTTACTCAGAGACAACTCCATGGCATCTGTGGTTTGGACAAGAGAACATTGTCCTGCCTTCCAGCCCTAACTGTTACAGTCTGCAGCTATTTTTAGCATATGAGTGGAACTTTGTTTTGGACCCTGATTACCATCTCCTGGATCTTCCTGTGACTCCAGGGCAGATTCAGGTGACCGGGAGAGGAGAACCTGAAGCCTCTATAGCCTTCAGAAATTGCAAACCAGAGATAATTAGATATGGATTGGGGAGTGCGAGAGTTGCCTGAAGGCAAACCCTTCCTCTCCCCCACCCTGAAGAAACAAGTGGGCAGACTCTGGACACTATTCCAAGCTAATTGGTAGGACTTTACTGGTGATCAGCAGAGCCACTACAATTCCATACATCAGAGTTTATATTTTTACTTTTTTTTATGTGCATGCATTTGTTTGCCCATGTTGTCATGGGCCTGTTTCTTCTTTCTACTTACTCCTTTCCTACCTTCCCTTTGAACACTTGCTTTAATACACATATTCGTATTCAACACACCACCTGAAGCTAGGTCTGTATAGTCCCCTAGTAGATCACATCTCCTTTATTCACATCTTTCCTATTCTCTACCAATAGGCAAAACCTAATCTTTTATATCTCACCACACCCTCAACATCATTCCCCCCATCTCTCTCTTTCTCTCTCTGTTTTTTTTTCCTTTTTAAAAATTTTTTTATTTGTACTTTTTTGATAATCAATATATTCTAACAGTATATCTACACTGTCTGTGCCCTGTGTTCTGGCTTCATAATCACAAGACTGTGTACCATCCTTCCTCATTTCTTTATTCAGATGTCTGTAAGTTTAATGTCAATTGATGCATCTGGAGATAATTGCTTAATTGCTAATCACATCTTTCCTCCAATCGGGGATAAAAGTGCATCAACTACAAAAGGAACAGATTATGCAGTTCCATACTGCTTACTGTACGCTTGAACTGACCATATTGTCTAGTCATCCTTAACAATGGTGTTAATGGAAATCCAATGTGAATGCCAAATTTGATAATTCTTGGTTGCTTTTAATCCACGTGTAGTCTGATGGTTAGTAGTGTTATGAACAAAGATAGTTACTAATTCTACCATTCCACTCATAGTTGGTAATTAACATAGTAACAGTACCAGAAAGAACACAGTAACTAGGTTAATACTGTTATTGTACCCACAGGCTGTTCATGTTGTCTCCTTTGCCTTGTCTTGTGAGGTACTAGAACTCACAAAGGCCAATAATTAACAAAAGGTTGGGGAATCCGCTGTTAATCTCAACTTCCCAAATTTCATCCATCCCAAGTTACCAGGAGACAATACCGCCACAACTCATCAACATCCTGAAAGTGAAATAAAAGAGGGTTCCCCAGCCCCACTCCTTTGCCCCAAAATGGAAGAAAAAGTGGAGCTTTTCTCTTCCTCAAACCCACAACTCCCTAACCGAGGAGTCCACAGATAGGGTCCTGTATTGAAGCCTAGAATAAAGTATCAAGAATCTTTCTATTAAAACATGGAAAGAATTAAAAGAAGACTTAAGGAAGGAAATAAGAGAGCAATTCCAGGAGCTGAGATATCACTTTGATAAAGATCTAGACATGCTGAAAAGAGATGTAGCAGAGATCTTAGATTTGAGAAACACAGTTGACCAAAGTAAAAGCTTAATGGAAGATATTAATATCACAATAAACTCAGTAGAAAATAGACCTTTGGCTCTCGAAGAATGAACATCACATAATGAAGACAAGCTGAATAATATTGAATTCAAGGAGGATAGACAAAGAGAAAAAGACTTACTGAGCATGACAAGAATGTCCAAGAATTATGGGATTAGATCAGAAGAAATAAACTGAGAGTAATTGGGACAGAGGAGAACATACATTAAACGAATGGCATGACGAACATTATCAGTGTGATAGCCAAAGAAAAGTTGTCCCCATATCAGAACTGATCCAGAAATTCAAATTCGAGGCCTATCAGACACCAAATAGGCCAAACCAAATGAGAAACTCACTGAGACACATCATATACAAAACCAGTAGTAGAGAAACCAAAGAAAGTGTTTAAAAAGAGAAAAACAACAAATCATATTCATAGGCAAGCAAGTAAGTATTACAGTGGATTTCTCAGCTGAGACAATAAAGATGAAAAGCCTGGAATTTGTTTTTCAAATATTGAAAGAAAAAATTGTCAGCCAAGCATACTATACCCTGCAAAAGTCAGCTTAAAATTGATGGGGAAATAAAATTCTTCTACACTAAGAGCAAGCTGGCAACAAAGATAAATACAAAACAACCTCCACAGAGAATACTCAAAGAGAAACTTGAAACAAAGGAAGACGTTAACAACTCCCAAAGCCTATAATCAGAGGAATCTCAGTTAAAGCATAGCTCACTAAAACACATTGAAGATGCCACAAAATAAAACAATAGTGTCAACGGCAATGAACCAAAATCAAGCATCTATTCTAACACTGAAGATGAATGGATTCAGTGCCCCAATCAAAAGACACAGATTAGCAGACTGTTTCAAAAAGCAAAATCCAACAATATGCTACTTACAGGAGATACACTGAACAACCAGAAATAGACACCAATGGCAGGTGAAAGGTTGTCAAAAGAAAAATAAATAAAATCAACCTACCAGGCATGTGGCCCAAGGAATCAAGCCTGTGTGGTGATATTTATATCTGACAAAGTTAATTTTGACCAAAAATTAGTCAGATGGGATAATGAAGGTCACTACATCTTAGTAAAAGTAACACAACCTCAAGAAGTTATAACAATAGTTAACATTTATGCCCCTAAATACAACCCTTCCAAATATGTGAAAAAGTACTCAAGGACATCAAAGCACTTAACAAATTCAACACAGTAATACAGGGGGACATTAATACAGCACTATCAACAATAGATCATCAAACAAAAATCAATACAGGTATCTCTAACTTAAACAACTATCAATCAATTGGACTTACTACACATTTACAGAATATTCCATCCCAACGTGACTGAATTTTCCTTTTTCTCAGCAGCAGAAAAATTCTTCCCCAAAATAGATTTATCCCACTCTACAAAGGTAATCTTAGAAATACCAAAAGTTTAACATAACCCCATGTTTCCTGTCAGAAAACATCAGTATGATGTTAGCAAGTAACAGCAAGATAAGCAACAAAGTAAATAAGTACATGGAGATTGAATAATGTCCTCTTAATTGAAGAATGGATCAAAGATTAAATGAGAACAGAAATCAAGAAATTCTTGGCAAAGAGTAATTAAGCTTATACAACATATCAAAATCTCTGGGATAGTGTGAAATCATGCTTAAGAGGTAAATTTATTGCACTGAGTCCTTCATCAAAAACCAGCACATAGCTCAAATATATAAACTTCTGCTCCAATTCAAATCCCTACAAACAGAGGAAGAATCCATACCCAAATCAAACAGAAGAGAGGGAATACACAAAACGAGAGCTGAAATCAATCAATTCGAGAACAAAAACCAAAAAAAAAAAAAATGCAAGAATCAACAAAGCAAAGAGTTAGTGCTTTAAAAAATGAATAAAACTGACAGACCACTAACTAACCTCACTAAAAGAATCACATGATGCAAATCAACCAAATCAAAGTCAAAAATGGAGACGTCAAAACTGACTTAAAAACTTCATACAATTACCAAAACTTATTTTGAAAAATTACACTCTTCCAAGTCTGATAATCTGAAAGAGATGGACAAATACCTAGTCACATATGACATTCCCAAATGAACAGAGGAAGATGTTGGAAATCTAAACAAACTGATCTCAGGTAGTGAAATCGAAACAGCAATCAAAGGCCTTCCAACAAAGAAAAGCCACAGACCTGATGGATTCTCAGCAGAGTTCCTCTAGACCTTCAGAAAAGAATCGAGACCTTAGTAATCTATTCCATGAAACTGAGAGGGACAGAACCCTCCCAAATACTTCGGATGAAGCAAACATAACCCTGATACCAAAACCAACAAAGACACATCAAAACAAGAAATCTACAGAACAATTTTCCTGATGGACATGAATGCAACAGTCCTCAATAAATATGTAGCAATGTGTGTCCAAAAACACATCAAAAAGGTAATACATCATGATCACGTGGGCTTCATTCCAGGAGTAGAGGGTGGTTCAACACATAGGAAACAATAAATGTGATTCACCACCAACAGAATTAAAGGCAAGAGCCACATGATCATCTCAACTGATATAGAAAAGGCCTTTGATAAAATTTGACACCCAATAATGCTCAGATCTCTGGAGAAGATAGGGATCAGAGGAACATAATTTCATTATGTAAGAGCTATTTATGACAAAACCCATAGTCAACATTATACTTAAGGGAGAAAGAATGAAAGCATTCCCAAAACGTTTGGATACAAGACAAGGCTGTCCACTCTCACCAATCTTATTCAAAATAGTCCTAGAAATTCTTGCCAGAGCTATCACATAAGAGAAGGAAATCAAAGAAATTTGAATAGGAAAAGAGGAAGTCCAGTTATGTCTAATTGTTCATGACATGTTCCTATACCAAAAAGACCCAAGAAGCTGTATCAGAAGACTTCTAGGGCTTTTAAATGAATTTAGCAAAGGGGCTGGTTAAAAGATCAATGCTCATAAATGAATAGCATTCCTATAGTCCAGCAATAATGCTGCCAAAGAAGAAATCAGGAAACGAGTCCCATTCTCAATAATTTCAAAAAGAATAAAATACTTGGGCATTAATCTAACAAAGGATATAAAAGACCTCTACAATGAAATCTATCAAGCATTGAGAAAGGTATTGAAGAAGACCTGAGAAGATGGAAATACATTCCATGTTCTTGGAATCAATATAATTAAAATGGCAACTCTGCTGAAAGCTCTGTACAGATTCAATGCAATCCCCATCAAGTTATCAGTGACATTCTTCATAGATGTAGAAAAAGGAATTCTCAAATTCATTTGTAATAACAAGAAGCCCCAAATAGCAAAAACATTATTAAGCAAGAAAAATGAAACAGAAGCTGTCATAATACGTGACCTGAAATTATGTTATAGGGCAACGGTAACCAAAACAACATTGTATTGCTATGAACACAGATATGAAGCCCAATTAAAAAGAGCAGAAAATACTGATACAAACCAACCAGTCTTTAATCATCTGACGTTAGACAAAGGGGGCAAAAAAAAGCATGGAGGAAAGAGAGCCTGTTCAACAAAAGGTGCTGGATGAACTGGACAGGCATATGCAGATGACTGAAATTAGATCCTTATCTTTCACCCTGCACAAAAATGAAATTACAGTGGTTCAAAGAATTGGGAATTAAACCAACAATTATACATCTGCTAGAATTGAGAATAGGATCAACACTCCACCATATTGGGGTAGGCACCTCTTTCTTTAACAAGACCCCCATAGTGCAAGAATTAGAACCAAGAATCAATGAGTGGGATGCCATGAAACTGAAAACCTCTGTACAGCTAAAGAATTAGTGATAATTTTCAAGATGGAAACTACAGAATGGGAGAAAAGCGTTGCCTGCTATGCCTCCAACAGGGGATAATATCCAGAATATACATAGAAGTAAAGAAAAAAATCACACCGAAGATACAAATAATCAAATCATTAAATGGGCTCAGGAACTAAACAGAAACTTTTTAGCAGAGGAAGCTCAAAAAGCCAATACATGAGAAAATGTTCTCCATCACTAGCAGATAGACATGCAGATCAAAGCTTCACTGAAATTCCACCTCACTCCAACTCAGAGTGGCAAAAAAGAACAACACAAAGAATAACAGATGCTGGAGGGGTTATGGTGTGAGAAGAACACTAATATACTCCTGGTGGGACTGCAAACTTGTACAACCACTCTGGAAAGCAGTGTGGAGACGCCTCAAAAAGCTAGAGATGGAACCACCTTATTACTCAGATATCCCACTCCTGAGTGTTTTCCCAAAAGATCTGGAATCAACATACTAGAGAGACACAGCTGCACCAATATTTATAGCAGCCTAATTTACAATAGCTAATGTATGGACCAACCCATATCCTTGTTGATGGATGAATGGATTAAAAATGTAAAAAAAAAGAGAATGTTCTAGGTAAAGAAATAAAATGATTACTTTTGATAAATCCTGTGTGTCTTCATGCATTGTCTGACGTGAGCTTGTGAGGACCATCTTTCATTCAAACCATAATACCTGAAAATGCCTGATGAAACCAAACGTAAAAATACCACACACTGAACCGATCAGATTAGGTACATATAAGTGTAAAAGTGATGGAGACATGAAAGTCACATGAAAAACTAAATGAAATTAATTCTACCTTTCTTTCTCAATGTCTCTTCCTCTAAAATAGAAAGAAAGAAGGAAAGAAAGAGATGGAGACACCTTAGAGTTGCTTAAGGTTGGTCCCAGATGACACATTGATAGCTAAAAAGCAGAAGTATTTCTTTTGGAGGTGATGAAAATATTCTCAATTTTATTTTGGTGACAGTGGACACTTCCATGAACTTCATTATTGCAGTAATGATGGAAAGTTCCACCACTATCGTATAACATGTTTTATATGAATGTCTTTATAAACTGTTTTTTAATGACTGAAAGAAAAGTAGTAAGAGAACAAACAGGCCCTGTTTCAACTGCTTGGCCAGATGAGGGCAGCCTGGCCAAGACAGCAAAGATCTCCAGTCTCACTCATTGAACAGAGACCAAGTGGACCTCCCACAACGCTTACTTAGACTTAAAGAACAGCTATTAAAGGGTGTGCACAAAAAGCAACTCTCTTTGGTCACTGTCAGAAAGCAGACAATTTCTTTAACGGTGGGGGAGTGGGAATGGATCTTTCTGGTGTTGTCAGTTAACGTTTCCTCAAGGTGCTGTGATTTCTTGCCTAGAAGCCAGACCTTGTCAAGTCAAAAAGCCAACTACTCAAGAAGTCATTGGCCATGTTGCCATGTTGAAGATTAGTGCAGCCTTGCTGTCTACCCTATGTCAGAGAAGCAGGAAACAAGTCCTTAAGAAAAATATCTTCACCATGCTCAAGTCTAAAAAAAACAGGTCAACTGAGCAGAAAAGGGAGGTTCCAAACAAAATACTCTTGCAAAGAGGAAAGAAAAGAAATAGGCAACACTCCTTTGGAGGCAGTTTAAGAAAAAGTTAATTCCCTGTCCTTGACATCCCTGGCTTCCCCTAATGTCTTACGGTAACATGGAAACTTTAGCCTCTTTCTCAGATTCATCCCAGATGACTCCACCCTGCAGCCTCTCTGGATGACTCCAACATTTTGGAACTCTTCAACTCTCCCTGGTCTGCTGTATGAGAAGGCCTTACCCTACTCTTGCCAGAGCAGAAGTTCTCTGGTTATCTGAGTGGACACTGCACATACTTGAACCTATCCTTTTAATCCACATAAGCTTTATTCCCCATTTTCTTATCCATACAATCCCCATTATACCTCCCCCTATGCTACAGTGTAATTCTTAATGAGGCCTCATTTGGACAGTTTTATTATGCCTTTTTATGTCTTTTATCTCAGTTAGAGCAGTGGAACTGGTTGTGCTAAGATCTGGTAACAGAAAAGGCTGCTAGGAAAAGGGCAACAGTGTGCAATGGAGAACAGCAGGGAACTTCTAGGTCTGTCTCTTGGAAGAATTCCAGGGACTGCTCAGTAGCTGAGGGCTGATGCTGACAAGAACATACTGGGGAAGCTGCTATCTCTAGGAACAGGGTCACTGACATACAAGTCTCAGGGCTGCTAAAAGGAAGATCTGAGAGCCACTGACCCTTGGACCTCAGAGCTGCTAATTCTTGTGTGTGGCCATTCTCCAAATGGATCCAAGAATCCTCAGGTGATTCTTGGATTCCCTTAGTAGAGATTTCTAAGAGAAACAAAGAGAAACAGATAATGAAGGGGTGTGCAGAGAAGCCCCCTTGCCAAGTATGGCCTTTTGAATGGATGTTGAGTGGGGTTCTCAGGAGTTTTCATCTGTTTTTCTCCCAGGATCAGTGGACAGAACAGCCTCAAACTGGAGGCAAGACCTAGACCAGTCAACAGTACTCCCTGGAGACTGGCATCCACACATACCTCTTCCTCTCAGTCCTCAGTGCATGCAGTAGCACAACTTGACAGTTGAAGGCAGCAGCCCTGAGAACATTTTCCTACGAAACTGCCTTTATTCACACTGACATAGAGAAACTGCAATATACAGGTATGCACCTCCTTCCCTCTCCCCTCCCTCGTAATACCCACACTTTTTCTTCCCCTCTCTCCTCATGCCCTTCATTTGACATCTCTGTACTGAAGAGCAGTAGGATTGGTCCTGAGTAACAAGGGTCATTTGCCCCCTGTGTTGCAGGATGCAAAGAGGATGAAATCTCACCAAGATCCCACCTGAATGATTGGCACCCCAGAGACTACATACCCGCCTTACGTATCTCTTCTTCTTTCTCTAGGGTCCTGATGATTCACACTTCCACTCTGATGCTGGGCAGTTGGAACCAGCCTCAAAGCCATATTTTGCACTCCAGAGACCTGGAGGGGATACCTGGAGCAGGGCATGTTTCTCATATTTTATGCACATCCAGTGAGAGCCCACTTCCTAGAATTGGCAACTGGATGGGTATAGGGAATGAGGCCTCCTCTCTGGGGAAGTGGGGCCAGAAATGCAAGAATGCCAGGCTGAATGGGCCCATGTGAGGGCCCCCAAATTAGGTCCCAGTCCCTGGAGAGGACACATGTATGAGGAAGCATAAGGAAGCAGGAAAGTGTTCCAATCACAAGTCTTCAAAAAGTGCCTGAGAACAAGTATCTTTCATTGCTGCCGGCATTGAATGTTCTTATAGACACTGTCAGGTCTGTTGGAGTAGTGTGGTGGAAACATGTCCTAGGAAGTGGACAGCTCACCTTCCACTCACAATCATGAGACCATGGCCCAGCATTCTTTGGGAACATGACTGGGGCCAGCTAGGCAAAGGTTGGTGCTGGTGGCCAGAGTCCCAGGGACCAGAGGCCCTAATAGTTCTGGATAACTCCACTAGCTAAAGCAGGCACAGTGATCCTCAGGGCAGAAGCTGCCATGAGCAATGGAGCTGGGTACTCCACACTCGCACAGAAGACACGTGGGCCACTGAGACAGTGTTCTGAATGTGAGGGGGCTCTGCTGGTCCCCATTATGGCCTCCTTGCCCAAAAATGTTGAAAGGACCAGCCATATATGGGGATGGAAGACAGATCGTGCTACTATAGATGTTCTGAGGAAACCAGACAGGCAGGTTTGTTTGGACACGCACAAATGGGAGAAGGGCATACCCTTGAAAGGAGACATGGAGAAATTAGGATTAAGTTTCATTTCTTATCTCAGCACTGGAGATGCTGTGGTGACAAGGAAAAGGTGAATGGAGAATGAGAGGTGGAACCAGCTGTATGCTCCCCAGTTCCTTAGTCACTGAGAATCTGAGGGAGAATGTCAACATCTCAGAGCCATGTGGACAGAAAATGTGTTCTTCCAAATGTCCCTGAAATAATTTCATGCTGTTCCTTTCATGGTTGCAGCTGTAGAGAACTTGTACCCCCAAACACTAAGATTCTGTGCATGCTGTACAACAATGTGATACCTCAGCAGTCCTTGCCTTTGGGTTACACACTGAACAGCCTTTGGGGATACCTACACTGCCTTGTACCTTCCCCCTATAAATGGATCAGTTTGACACTGCTTACTCTCACCTTCTCTCTCAGCATTCTCAACAACAGGAAAGAGACATTCTCTGGGACAGTTCCAGGCACTCCAAAGGCCAATGTGAAGGTGACAGGTTCAAAAGTTTATGGATCCATCACCTCCTTAGCCTTCCTTTTGCTGATAATCCCTGAAAATGCCTCCATTTCCCAGCCTTGTACAACAAAAGCACCGAATGAATGTCTCCCTATCTGGAACCTGAGGAACCTTGAAGGTCACCAAGGAGCATAAGCTGCTCAATTGGGTGCCTCTCCTAGCATCTCCCCTTGCAAACACCAATGGGGGACCACATTCTGGCCAGCCCTGTCATCCGTTTTCATTGGTACCTGCCAGGACACAAGAAGCTGTTTTCATGGAAGTCTGTAACATAGACATTGTATTCCCTGGGATCCTATCATTGTGTGGCCACAGTGGATATTATGAAAATTGATGGAATGGTGAGAAAATTGTCACAGCCTCTGGTCATGTTGGAATTGGCCCTGTAAATTGGTATTCTGTAGTCTTTTTCCTTTGAGCTCCCACTAAAGGAAGGAGCCAGGTAGAACCAGGCATCAGCCAGCTGCAAGATTGTCTGGGGAACATCCCTGTTCAGCAGAAGCTCGTGCAGTCTAATCAAGGAGACCAAGTTCTACAATGCCTGCATCTAGCAATCAGGACACCTGTCCTAGTACCTAAATAGAGTGATAATTCCAGAGTGTCTTATTTGATATGTGGTGACCCCCAAAATCTTCAAGGTCAACGCCAAGCTCTAAGAGCCCTTTGCAATCAATTCCATGTTGCATGGAGACTTACAGGACCTGCTTGCCTGCCTGAATTTTCAGTTTGTTATGGTCCCATCTTTCATTTTATGTCTCGATTGCCCCCTTTTGGAATGGAATGTTCATTCTACGTGATTGTATACAACGTACATTTAATTTGCTTTTGATTGTTACATAATCTTACAGCCACAGCCACCAGTTTGCATTGGGTATCAGAGGAGATTTTGGACTTGGACTTTTAGGCAATGCAGAAACTTGTAACCCTGTAGGAATTCTAGGAGATGGGCTTAAGTCCATTATTCATTGTGAGATGGATATGAGATTTGAGGAGTCAGAGTAAACTGTTATGCTTTGGGTATAAGCTATGTGCCCAAATTCCTGTGTTAATTCAGAAGGTGAATGATTATGAGAGCTGTAAATCAAGGTATTAATCCTTATCATTGATTAGAATTGGTAATGGAAAGGATGACTGTTGAATTGTAACTATAGGCAGGTAGATTGTGGCTAGAGAAAGTGGGTCTCTGCCATTAGGGATATATCTTGTCCACCCTCCCTCTTTTTCCCGTATCCTTTCTGAGCTTAGCAGTGCTCCTATACCATACCCTCACCACCATGGTACTCTGCTGTGTCTTCGGGTCACAACAATGCAGCCTGTTGACCGTGGGATGAAACTTCAGGGGAAAAAAGCCCAACATAAATATTTCCTCCTTTAAGTTGTTTTTTTGTTTTTTCAGTTGTGAAGGCAGAACTCAGAGCCACTGAAAATCCCCAACACCTCCTCTAAGTTGTTTTATTTGGTATTTTCATCCTGGTGACAAAAACTTAACTATCACAGGACATCTTCCTAACTTGCGGTTATCTGCTGCCATTCTTTAAAAACAAAACAAAATAAAACAAAACAAAAAACAGGTCATCGTTGAACCTGTTGTTAAAATACCACAGGCACTCCACATCTTTTCACAGTCCCTGAAGAACCAGAAAATGGAGGTGAGAAAACTATTCATGCCAACAATAAAATGAAGAACTGAGGGTAAACTACAAATAATGGACAAGATTAGGAAGTTCTAAAGTTTTCCATTCCATGAAAGAACAATTCACAACAACTCAATGGAGGCCCAATCTCTAAGTTGGTTTACATTCCCTGGTTTCCTTGCCTCTGTAAGATCAAACACACCAGATGCCTGGAATGAAGAAGTCTTTTTCTGTGCAGGAAGAATAGGAGGGCCTCTGGGCTTGCAGGGCTTTGTGTACTTTGTCACCTCCCTCACAAAGAGGATATTTTACAGTAGATATAGTAACACAGATCTACACAGAGCAGTTTCATGGCTAAAATGATTCCTCTGTGCAGACCCTCTGTGTGTTGGATACTCAAATCAAATCCATCCAGAGTTAGATCATAGGCATTTTGTAGGTGTCTGTAGACAAGTACAGGGCTCAGGCTTTCCCTTGATACCACCATGTACCACCACCATGATATGAGCTCACCACTATCTCTAAACTTTATTCAAGTGACCTCTCCTGTCTAGAGAGAATCATTCCGTGTCCATTCTTTCTCCTAACCCATTGTGTTTCCCATGACTTGTTTTTCAGTCTAAGGACCCCTCCCCATGAGCATTATCAGTCTTGCCAGCATTTCCCCAGGCACCCCACCTGAGATGTACTTAAAATAGTTCAGTGCTCTTGGCTTCCTCTACTTGAGCTCAGTCTGACAGGGATAGTGCTCCATTCAACTACCCAAGGATATAAGGAGTGGCATTTTACCTACCCCTCCTTGACATTCCAGGCTCGTATCCTTCTGTGGGGGTTGGGGCAGAGGGCAGCAGGGTAGCCTGAGGGTGGGCAGATAATCCACAAAGAGCTCTGGCAGGCAGGTAGGGAAGAACCTCAAGTTCTCTCCAAAAAATTCAGTGGCCACACATCTGGTGTGTGTCTAAGGGCCATTTTGAGTTTCTCAGATTCACAGCACAGTAGTTTACCAGTGTCCCTCTGTTTCAATTAATCAATAATTGTTGTTCAGTTCTTCTATCCCATGCTGCTTTTGTACTTGAACTGTTGACTAATCTCAATAATGAATGCACGTTTGGAACAAAACTCAGAAAGTACACTTGAATAAATATAGGGGCATAGGGAGGAAGGAGCAGGACGTGAAACAGGATGGCCTCAGGAGATTCCATGCATTTGGTTGCCATGTGCACATCTTTATTAAGGATGCCATCCTTATGGTTCCCACTGTTATTACTTGTAGCTCTCAATTCTCCAGCATTTTATTCTTCATGGGCACCTTTGCTAGAAACCCCCAGGTCCTCAAAGTACCACTGTGAACCAGCAGGACCCAAAATGGAAATCCACTTTTGTTTTTCAGCCCATTGTTTTTGCAAAACATTTGCTTATTATAAAGACTCAAGCCTTAGTCGGAACTCTATTGCAAAACACAGTCTTTGAAGATTTACAAGTATGCAGGCTTTTTGTGATCAGATAGAATGTGAAGGAAACATCATTCCTTGCTGAGCCTTTAGAATCAGTGGGAATAGAAGATATGAGGGGCAGGAAGGGAGAAACTCTTCTTATCTTTGCCTAACAGTGAGGGACTTCACATTCAAAGAGTCCTGATTTCTTCATGCACTAGAACTCTATTCCGCATGCTGTGGGCTTGAATTTTGAGGCAAGCCCAGTGCAGTCCCCATTTATATTCAGTCACTCATGTAAATCCTACCTCTCCAAACTAATGCTGGGGGCACCACTCGTTGGCTTCTTTATTGCATGTCTCCATCACACACCATTGCTATTTGGAATCCCATCTCCTTAGAGAAAAAACTAAGTTTGGTGCAGGGATGTACAATTGTTTGACTTTAAGATATTGCTAAAGTGATACACATTTGTCAGAAATGACACTTTGAGTTTTGTATTTTGGCGTTTTCTGGGATCAGTGCCATTTATTCCTATATGGTCTCTCGATGCTTGACAGAGGGGATGAGCCACACAATCATGGGGATAGACAGCCAATCTCACATCATAGTGTATAGCTTCCATTCTTTCAATACTGTGTTTTTGCATCCACAAAACAGACATGGGTGTGTTCAGTAAGTATTCAAGGCTTATTATAAACTAAGTTTTATTTGCACAGATAATATTGCAAAGTATTCTGTCAGGCAGTGAAATAAGACAGGATTTTGATGCTTATTTCATTTCATAAATCTTATTTTATTTTATTTTATGTTTTAAAGAGAGAGGGACAGAGAGAGAGAGAATGAGAGAGAGAAAGAATCAGTTTTATTTAATTCTTCACATGGTCTTCGCGGCTTCCACACTTCATTGTGTATGTGGTGCTGGGGTTAGAACTTCTGTGCTTATACATACAAGGCAAGTGCTGTAACCTCTGAGCTCAAGCCCAATGTGCTTATTTTGAATAGTCAGCTTTTTTGTTACTGTGAAAAAGACCCATCAAGAACAATTTAGGAGGAAACATTTATTTGGGTTCTCCTGCTTTCAGAGCTCTTAGTTCTTGGAAAGCCAGCTCCATTCCTCAGAGCTGGAAGTGAGGCTGGACATCATGGTGGAAGAGTGTGGCTGCAGGAAGTGGCTGAAAGTGTGGCTCCAGGAAGCACAGAATGTGTTCCTCTCACCATATGAAAAATATATACCCAAAAGGCATACCCCCAAAGACCCAGCTCCCCCAGCCATATACTACCAGCCTATACATTTACTAAAGTTTAAGGTTCCCATAACCCAATCATTTCACCTCCTAGCATTTGTGCATTGTCTCACATATTGAGCCTTTGGGACACCCCTTTCATCCACACCACAACACTGCTGTTCCCACAATCATCATTCATATTTTGAGATAAGATTTGAGGGGGTTTATTATTTATTGGAACAGGTAAACTCTAACCCTTCCCTTCAATCTACCTGTCTTTGTTCTCAATCACTTGCATGCTCATTCTTTTCCTACACACACACACACACACACACACACACACACACACACACAC
>PVKS010039764.1:0-17037 GCA_004027875.1 Aplodontia rufa | reverse complement strand
TGTGTGTGCTGGGCAAATGGCGTAACCGCTGAGCCACTGCTCCAGCCCCTTTTACTGCACATTTTTAAAAAATGTATCCATTGTTCAAAGGGCTGATTTTCTTTCTATTTAATGCTTTCGCAACCCAGGACAACAGTTAGCAGCCATCACTGCCTGGGATTCCTCAGCCACCAATCTTACCTCTCATATTACACTAGTAACCCCATTTGGTGGGTAACAGGCTGTTCTTTCTTTTACATAAATTTATTTAAGAAATAGTTGTTTTGTACAAGTATGCTCCATGTGCATGTTGCTTTTTTATATTAAGTTGCTATTTGAAATTTGATTACTTGCATTTTTATGAGTTATAAAGATTAAGATTCATAGACCTGCTCATGAAGTTGAATTTAAGTTCCCAATTCAGTAGAAGATTGTGAAAGCCATCTAATAAAGGTGTGAATAGACCTATTTTAGACTTCTGGAAATTGATGTGCCCTGAAGTTTCAGACTAAAAGTAATGCATGAGCTGATTTATGGCATTTTGAATTGAAGATGATTGTTTATATATCTGCCTTTTTCTGACTTCAAGGAGGTCAGCTTTTACTCAAAGTGAAGTTGAAATACTTTTATTCCTATCGAGTATTTGTGCTTTTTGTCTCTGTTTTGATTATTTAGTATTCCAGTTGTATTGAATTTTATTGCTCTGATAGAAAACTGGAAACTTATCACAGAAGACCAAAACTCTTAGATAAGTTGTCATAAGCAATCTAAATCTTTCAGTGTCCGAAAGTTCTTAAAAGATATGCTGGAGAGGTGCCTCAGTGGTAGAGCACTTGCCTCATATATGGCCCTGGGTTCAATCTCCAGTACCACCCTGTCAAAAAAAAGGTTCTTAAAAGATATATTGGATGGCTTTTTTTTTTTTTTAAACCATTGCATGTTTAATTACAGGCAAGGGAAAAACAGAAATAATTGAATCCTTTATTTAGAATGTTTCAATGTTTCCATAAAGCTGAAAGCACCTCATACTCGAACATAAGGAGAGGTTCTTTTTTGCATCTATGGAAAGAGGTTAATTATTTAAGCCCCCCCCAAAAAAAAGGAAAAATGCTTTTGAAAACGGACTCTGGTTTTGTCTGTAGCTGCCTAAAGTATATTACTTTATATGATTATCAGGTTTCCACAGAAAAGTTTCTTTTTTCTTTTTCCCCTGTACTGGGGATTGAAGTCAGGGGCACTTTACCACTAAGCCACATCCCCAATCCTTTCTATTTTTTATTTTGAGACAGGATCTCACTAAGGTTGATGAGGCTGGACTTGAACTTGTGATTCTCCTGCCTGTTTCTCAGGTTGCTGGGATTATAGTTATATGCCACCACATCTAGCTCTACATAAAAGTTTCTGATACCCACAAGTTCAGTTAATAGTATAGGAAGCTTTTGGGCCGGAGCTGTGGCTCAGTGGTTACGGCACTTGCCTGGCATGTGTGAGTACGAGAGTTCAAACCCCCACACCCACGTACACAACCGAGTGTCTGAGCAACAAAAGCCACATGAAAAACTAAATAAAAATTGGTTCTGTCTCTCTCTCTCTCACTGTCCCTCTCTCTTAAAAAAAAAAAAAACAGTATAGGAAGCTTTTGACAGTTAAATCATTTTAGGAAAAATAGGGAAGATTTTCTAAAAAGATGAGAAGTAAGATGATGCTTTTCTTTTCATCCTAAAGTCTTAAATTGATTGGAATGTGTTTGCTTTAATGTAGATGTGATCATAGTGGCACTCCCTATCTAGTGGACACAGATCATTGTTTCCAAATATCACTTTTGAAGGAGAATCTGTGTTAGGTAGTGTTGGAGAAACTGGGAGGATCTAATTTTTGGGTTTGTTTTGCTTTATTTCATCCATGTTTTTATTACTCTTTTTGTGCATGTGCAAATGTTTGACACTGATGGAAAATATATTTTTTAAAATTCATTGTGCTGTTTTCTTCATGTTGACTTTTTGTCTAAATTACTTGGTTTTCTTTGATTTGATTTGCTAGCAACTCGGAGCAGAAGCCGTACTAATATGCTAATGGACCTACATATGGACCATGAGGGATCATCTCAAGAAACCATCCAGGAGGTCCAGCCAGAAGAAGTGTTGGTCATTTCCTTAGGGACAGGTCCACAGCTTACTCCAGGGATGATGTCGGAAAATGAGGTACAAATGAATTGCTAAAATTAACTTAAAACTATTAATGTTAAGAAATTCATACATTTTCTTCAAATTAATGGCCACTTGCTTCTGTAAATCGATATTCATGTCTTATTCTGTTCAGGTGCTATAACAAGATATGAGAGTTTGGGTGGTTTATAAACAAAAAATTTATTTCTCACAGTTCTGGAGGCTGGAAATTCCAAGATTAAGGCAGATTTGGTGTTTTGTGAGAGTCCAATTTGTGGTTCATAGATGGTGCCTCCTTATTGTGTCCTTACATGGTGAAAGGGGCAAATGAACCCCCTTGGGCCTGTTTTACAAAGGCACTAATCCCATACCCTCATGATCTAATTACCCACCCAAAGGCCCTACCTCCTAATATCACCATCTTGGGAGTTAGGATTTAACCACATCAGTTCTGGAAAAACTCAAACATTGAGACCACAGTAATGCATTCATTATCTTTAACAGGTCTGCTAATGCTACACTGTGAAAAGCTAAGCTTGCTGAGAACAGTTACAGAGGGGGCCTTTCACATTAATATATCTATGGCATGGAAGTTGCTGAACATGCCTACATCAAAAGGAATTTTCCTAGTAGCAGAAGAGCCAGGGAGCCTGGAAATTGAAGAGACATTTCTAGTGGTTTTATAGAAAATGTTTTGTGTTTATTTTCTGGTGTTACATTAGTGGTATTCCTGCTTTGCAGAGCTAAAAACTCATTTTTTTTCTTTCAGTGCTGGGGGTTGAATCCAGGGACACTGTATGGGCATTGTACCACTGAGCTACATGCCAGATCTTTTATTTATTTAATTTTATTTTTTATTTTAAGACAGGATCTTGCTAAGTTGCTTAGGCCTTCATTAAGTTGCTGAGGCTGGGTTTGAACTTGCAACAATCCTTCTGCCTCAGCCTCTTGAGTCACTGGGATTACAGGTTTATGTCTACGTGTCCTGCCATCCCAGCTCTTTTTTTTTTTTTTTTCTTTTTTAAAGAGAGAGAATCAGTTTTATTTATTTTTTTCATCTGGACTTTGCTTCTCTGACATTTAGTTGTGTATGGGTCCTTGTGCATGCCAGGCCTGCTTTTTAACCGTTGAGCCGCCACTCCAGCCCTAATCCCAGCTCTTTTAATATTTTTTTTCTGAGACCAGAAATTTATGATCCTCCTGCCTGAGCTTCCCAAGTAGCTAGTATTACAGATGTACATTACCATGCCCTGCTTTCTTGGTTTTCTTTTTAATTATTTCTTCCATTTTTTTTCTTGATGAGCCAAAGAATAGAAAGTATACCTCAAGAATTTTTGGCTCTGTGAGTCAGATGCATTGACATACACTTGTAGTCCCAGATACTTGGGAAATTGAACTTATGACCAGAGGCTAGCCTCAGAACATAGGGAGACCCTGTCAATAAATGAATAAATAAATAAATAATAAATAAAATAAATAAAAAATAACCAGCTGGAAGTATAGTTCAGTGGTACGGCACTAATGTGCAAGACCCTGGGTTCAGTCCACAGTATAGGGGGAAACCTAACACTTAGAATGCTCAATAAAGAAAACAATTGTTAAGTTTTTTTAAGAGAGCTTGCTGACATTTTATGTCACCCTGTTACTTTCCCCATCACCAGCTCAATGGCTACCTTGAAGACAATAGCTTGTGTTCCTATGCAGTTTGCTGTATCTAAGGGAGCAATATGGACCTTATTTTTAGAGAATCATGGTGGTTGTATCTGTTTGGTGGATCCTTGAAGGATGAGCTCAAGAGCTTGCCTTCGTTTTTCCTGTCTCTGCTATTCCCTACGACTGTAGCACTTTCACATTTGGTATTTGTCCAAAGCATAGAGGGGATGAGTGTAGAGCTTAGTAGTAGATCATGTACTTAGCGCTCATGAGGACCTAGGTTCAATTCCTAACACCACTACCACCATAAAAGAAAAGACAGGGGCTGGAGCGGTGGCTCAGCGGTTTCAGTGCTTGCCTGGCATGCATGAGGACCCGGGTTCAAACCCCAGCACCACGTACACAACTAAGGTTCTGAGCAACTAAAGCCATGTGAAAAACTAATAAAACTGATTTAAAAAAAAAAAAAAAAAGAAAGAAAAGACAGAAATCCTCAAAAGCAGCAGACAAATGGAGAAGTGCAGGAAATAAGTGGCAGGGGAAAGAGATACTAGGGGACAGAAGGCATTGAAAAGTTCCCACATGTTCCAGGGACTCTAGAACACCATGTGCACATTTGTGAAAGACCATGGAAGACTTCAGCCGGTGGTAAAGGTTAAGAAATGGTTGTAGACTGCTTGGTTCAGTGTGGAAGAAGCACTGGCTCTATATTGGCTATTCTTCCACTCTTAACCAGGTAGACTGCAACTGTGAGGGTTTTTATCTTTTCCTTTCCATTCTTTGGCTGGTCAGGAAAAAAATGGAAGAGATAACTTGGAAAGGTTCTCAGTTGTTCTGTTTTGGATTGCAGGTGTTATATCTGCCATATCAGTTGCTGACTACTAAGAAAACAGAGCAGACTTTTGTGGCCACACATGACAAGACACAAAGAAAGACACAGAGGCCTTTGACTCTATGGTCCTAACCACTGTTCATCCTGTGTCTGATCAATCTCTGACACTGATGGACCCATGGAAAGGCACAGCCGCCATTGTTTCAACTGATAGACTTTTTACATGGGGATTTAAAAGCTTGGCAGACCTTATAAATGAGGTTTAGTTAAAAATTATAATTTAAGAAGAACTGAATTATGAATTTGCTTTAGTTTATTTTATCAACAGTCTTTACCTGGATAAATCAAAGTTGATGTTTTGTTTTTCAGGTCCTAAACATGCAGCTTTCGGATGGAGGACAAGGAGATGTCCCTGTTGATGAAAACAAACTCCACGGTAAACCTGATAAAACCTTGCGCTTTTCCCTCTGCAGTGATAATCTGGAAGGCATATCTGAAGGTGAAGGGTTACTTCATTCAAGGAGTTATATGATTCAAGTAATACTTTGTTTTGTGTTCTTTAAAGGAGCCTTATAAATTGTAATTTTACCATCTGTGCCTCTCACTGAGGAGAGTAATGAAATTTTCCTTTAATGAACTTGAACAGTTGGCTGTAAAGATTGTTTCCTGAATAAAATTAAGATTGCAAGAGGCTGTTGGTCATATAAAATAAAGAAGATACAAGTCTTCATTCAGATTTAAATAGAATGATAGCAAGTTTTGTTTCTCAGTATTAATATATACCAAGCTTATAGTGCTCCTTTAGAAGGATATAATGCATGTACACATGGGGAAGAATGGACCTACTAGTATTTCAGGATGTTGTATGTACTTTTAATGTCCTGCATTCTTTTATTCACACACATCTTCATGAAGCAGGATACAATGGAAACGGGAATTAAAAAAGAAAATTATAAGCCAAGATTGTGAAATGAGAATATATTATTCCACATTTAAGGGACAAATTTTCATTTTTAATGAAACAAGTCCAAGTTTACTAATATTTAAGAGTAAATATAAGGGGTTGGGGATTTAGCTCAGTGGCAGAGCACTTGCCTCGCATGCGCAAGGCCCCGAGTTCAGTCCTCAGCCCTGGAAAAAAAAAAGAGTAAATATAAATGTGATTACTTCTCTTTTTTTTTTATTTTTTTATTTTTATTTTTTTTAATAAAGAGAGACAGACAGAGAGAAACAACTTTTATTTAGTTTTTCACATGGCCTTCGTTGCTCCAACACTCAGTTGTGTGCGTGGTGCTGGGGTTTGAACCCGGGTCCTCCTCGCGCAGCAAGCGCCGAAACCGCTGAGCCACCGCTCCAGCCCCTGATTACTTCTCTTTTATCTCTAACTTTTCAGAAAATCGTATAAATAACACTCATTTGCAAAGAAATAGAGTGATCTGTAATCTTACCATTCTGTTGTAATTAGTTAACACTTTGACTTAACTTCTAGCAGAATTATGTTTGTGGTGTTTCATAACCTTTTTAATTTACTAATATAGCATTTACATTTCTGTTTGCAATTTTTTTTTTTTTTTTGAGAAGGAAAATGTGAGAGAGAGAGAGAATCAATTTTTATTGAGTTTTTCACATGTTTGTTGCTCTGACACTTAGTTGTGTACGTGGGTGCTGGGGTTTGAACTCATGTACTTTCGTATGCTGGGTGAGTGCCGTAACTGTCGAGCTACCACTCCAGCCCCCATCAGATACTTTTTTTTTTTAGTTTTTCATGTGACCTTCATTGTTCCGAGACATTGTTGTGTACGTGGTGCTGGGGTTTGAACCCGTGTACTTGCACATGCCAGGCAAGCACCATAATTGCTGAGCCACCGCTCCAGTCCCAATCTGTTTGTAATTTTACGTGCTTCAGTAACATGATTTCAAGTGGCATTTTTCTTTAACTTCAAATATGCATGTGATAGTTTGTTTCAGAATTCTTCTAAGAAAATAGATGTATTGCTTTTGCTTTTTAGACATTGTAAGTTCTACATCAAGCAACCTTAGATTCATTTTTTTTTTCTTCTTTTTTGGGGGAGGACTGGAGATTGAACCCAGGGGTGCTTTATCACCGAGCCACATCCCCAGTCCTTTTTATTATTTATTTTGAGACAGAGTCTCACTAAATTGCTGAGGGTCTTGCTCAGTTGCTAAGGCTGGCCTTGAACTTTCTATCCTCCTGCCTCAGCCACCCAGATCACTATGATTATAGGCGTGCACCACCACTGCCTGCTTAATTTTTGATTAGTTCCTTAGGATAAATTCCTAGACACAGAATTGCTGTCTCAAAGAGCGTGTATATATTTTTTTATTATAGCATTAAACACACTTTAGTCAGTATTTAATCTCTTATCAAGTCATGAAAGTCTCTTGTCAAGGCATGAAAAGTTGCATGGTGGTTTATGAATGTTTAAAAAGTTTGCTCATAGAATAAACATTTCTCTAGGTCCTTCAAATCGTTCCAATTCAGTGTCCTCTCTAGACCTGGAAGGAGAGTCTGTATCAGAACTTGGAGCAGGACCTTCTGGGAGTAATGGAGTTGAAGCTTTACAGCTATTAGAGCATGAGCAAGGTAAAGTGAAGTTGAACACAGCTGTATAAGTAGAAGAGAATTTACCTGATTGTAAGAGGTGATATGTTCACATAAGTTGGCTGTGTTCAGTAAGAGAGTAAATTTGATTATATAATGACAATTAAACTTACATTTATTCATACTTCTTTATTTTTAAAAAATTTGTGTTAGTTGTTAAGTGAATCATTTAGGCTTAAAATACAAGGGGCTGGAGTGGTGGTTCAATGGTTATGGCTCTTGCCTGGTGTGAGCAAGGCAAATCCCAACACCAAGTACACAAGTCTCAGAACAACGAAAGCTGCATGAAAAACTAAATAAAAATTGTTTCTCTTTTTCTCTCTCTCTCACTGTTCTCTCTCTCTTTTTTAATATACATACAACAATATGAATTACTTTTGTTATATTTGTTATCTCAATTCTCTGATGTTTAAGTAATAAATAGGGCTCAAGGAACTTAGAATAGAGAAAGAATGATACACAAAACATTGAAAGTAGGGAAAGGGGGGTTTGGTGGTTCTGAGTGAGAGATGCTTGTGGTTGAAGTATAAATGAAAGTACGTTGGAAGAACACAGTAGCCTGAAGGCCTGTAGCACTTTGTGGGCAGAAGCTGGGGGAGAGGACTAGCATGCAAGCTGTTTAAAGAGGTGTGGAGCCTTAGTGCTTACTCAGGTCCCATGGAGGGAAATGGATGAGGTAGAGGTTCAGAATCAAGCAGACCCCTGTTGTGGAGAGGAAGAAGCCTACAATGAATTGTAAGCCAGAGCAGTGAAAGTTCTTGGTTCAATGAAGATGAGGGGCTGAGGGTGATAAACTCTTGTGCTTTAGGAAAGATTAATTTGAAGCATTTTATGGATTTATTCATTTAAAGATCTCTAGTTTAGAGCACTCACATACCCTAAAGTAGGATTCAAGCAGTGATTCTTATTACTTTAGTGTGAAGGAGAATTATTTGGGGAACATTTTTAAAAATTTCATTTCCTAAGTTTTATTTCTAGAAATCCTGGTTCAGTCCATTTTTAGAATAGAAAAGAATGTTGCCATTGGAGTGTGTGTGCCTTGAGTAGATGTATTTCTGTATTTTTATAGAATCAGTTTTATCAGTGTATCAAGATTAAATTTGCTGCAAATAACAGAAAAACTTAAAATAACATTAGCTTATGATAGAACTTAAGCAAATATCACCTCTTTAACAAGCCTTCTAGGTCATCCTGATGTAGGTGGTCAGCAGTCTGCATTTTGTGATAGCCCTGGGATCAGTCCCAATCACCAGCACCAAAAACAAAGGGGAAAAAAATGTGAATTGAGGGAAATTGGTGTAGGGAGAAATGAAAACTCTAGAAGGGAAATAGCAATTATCTAAGTCAAGTGAAAAATATTTTTAAGGTTTATCAGCTAATTATTACTACACTAATACTACACAATAAACCACCCCAAAACATTTTTGCTTTCAGGTCTTGGTTAGCTGGTTGGTCTTCTCATTTGCATTGGGGTCACTCATCCATCTACAGTCGCCAGTGGTCGGATGGGGAGCTCTGCTAATCTTTGCTGGGGGTCAGTTGATCAGTGGGAAGCAGACCGCTCTCACTAGGTCTACATGCCCAGTGATGATAAAACATGTAACTTGAAGTTCAAAGATATAAAGTTCTTTAAAGTTGATTAAAACGTTAGTAGTCCTAGCTGTGCTATCATTTTCAAAGTGCTTAATTCTGTTTTTGATAGCTACAACACAAGATAATCTTGATGATAAGCTAAGGAAGTTTGAGATACGTGACATGATGGGACTAACAGATGATAGGGACATATCAGAAACAGTGAGTGAGACCTGGAGTACAGACGTCTTGGGAAGTGACTTTGACCCCAACATCGACGAAGATCGCTTGCAGGAAATTGCAGGTAACTGCACTTCAGTGTCTCTGGAAGATTGATATTGAGTTTTGCAGATCCACCCACCCTTCATGGGACAGAGTGTGTGCTCTCATAGATAGAAGGGGTGTGTGTGTTAGCACTAGCTGGGAAACTGGCTAACCATATGAAACAAGACATTTGGATATTTTTTCTTTATCTAAATATAGGTAGTGTTTTTCCTTTCTGCGTTTAATTTCCTGTTCTATTATTTGCAATTCTTTTATGATGTATCTTTAAAAGGTAACTTTTACGTATAACTTTTTTTTCCCCTCAGCATTGGGGATCAAATTCAGTGCCTAATGCATGTTAGGCAAGAGTACTACCGCTGAGCTACGACTCAGACCTTTTTATTTTTGTTTTAAGACAGGGTCTTGCAAAGTTGCCAGGCAGGCCTTGGACTTGTGTCTTCCTGCCTCAGCCTCCCAAGTAGTTGGGATTATAGAAATGTGCCACCACACTTGGCTTTCAAAATTTTTTCATATGGTGAAGTAAAATTATAATTTTTATTAGGTTTAATCAAAAGTAGTGGAGCATTCTCATCTTGAAAGCACAGGCATACAATAACACTTGGTTCTTTGTATTCTTAAGTAATGTAAATAGATTTCTTGATTGGTTTTGCACTACTTTGTTCCAGATGCCAAAATGGTATTGTTCTTGGCATTAAGCTGTATCTAAGCAATAAGCTGTATTTGCAGTTGAGTGAGTACTATAAAAGAGATGTGTATTTTCCTGCAAATATATTTTATTGTTCTCAATATGTGACTAATGTGCCAGAAGGAAACATATCGGGCCAGTATAACTTTGGTTAAATCTGTTTGAGTGTTTGTAATCCCTGTAGGACTATAAAATTTAGAGAGCTCTTTAGGACACATGTAAAATTTGCTGAAAAACAAAGATTTGCTTTCTCTATAGAGGATCAAGGGTGAGCAGGAGGAACCTGATGAAAAGGAGTCTGTTCCATTGTGAACAGAGTAGGAATTTTGTGTTGTTAGTGGTGTGCTTGACTGAAATCACTCTCATCTTGGCTTCTTTCTTATGCATTGAGTTAGCCTTTTCCCACCATCACTGCTGTCTTTGTGAGGTCTCTGTTGATGCTCTGCTCTCCACTGGTCATGCAGGTGCAGCTGCAGAGAACATGTTAGGCAGTTTGCTGTGCCTCCCAGGTTCAGGGTCAGTACTTCTTGACCCCTGCACTGGTTCTACTATCTCAGAGACAACAAGTGAAGCTTGGAGCGTAGAGGTACTGCCAAGTGACTCAGGTTAGTATGAAGTCATTGTTTGCTTTTTCATTTGTATATAAGTTTTTTTAAAGAGAGAGGGACAGTGAGGGAGGGAAAGAGAGAATGATCTATTTTATTTAGTTTTTCATGTGTATTTTGTTGCTCCAAGCATTTGTTTATATGGTGCTGGGGTTCAAACTTGGGTACCTGCGCATGCTAGGCAAGTTCCACAATCACTGAGCCACTGCTTCAACCCTGCATAGAAATTTTAATGTAAGGTTCCTGATTTCCGTATTAGATATATTATGTCAAGCAGGTACTTGACAAGTGGGAGGCAGTCACATCGTTAAGAATTTCACGTGTAAAATTAGAGGTTTTTGTCTCCATTAAGAAAAAAATGCATTGTAAGATGACAGGTGCTTCCTGACTGTGTTCAATTACTTTGGAAGCAATTACAACTCATTAGGGTTCCACCTGGGTCATTGAGTCTAGTGTCTCCCACCATCTCATCCCAGGATAGGAGTAGCAACACAGTTCAGGTACTGAGTGGTTGACTTCCTGGTAAGCATGCTTAGGTTTATCCTAGAGGAGAATTTGACTCTTTAAAAGATGTTTAACATATGTTTGAAATACATTAAAATCAGGGCTTTGGGGGCTGGAGTGGTGTACTTTTTAAAAAATTATTATGTATTACAGTACTTTTTTTTCGTGATCATGAAGACAAATCTTTGCCTTCAACTAAATGTCAACTACCAGAATGCAAATATATAACTGCATTACTTTCTATCTGATTTATTTGGTTTAAGAATGATTAAGCGGGGCTGGAGCAGTGGCTCAGCGGTTTCATGTTTGCCTGGCGAACATGAGGACCCAAGTTCGAACCCCAGCACCACGTACACAACTGAGTGCAATGAAGGCCATGTGAAAAACTAAATAAAGTTGATTTTCTCTTTAAAAAAAAAAAATGATTAAGCGATCCTTATTTGTTTAACAATGCTGGACTGAAGGAGATACGCTAACCTTGTTGAGAGACACTAGGATTAGCTCATCATCTATCAAATATCCATCCAAGTACAAGTTCATTTTAGGAAGTGGTTGATTTACTGCTAAGCTGTTCTGTAAACTCTTGTGCAGTTGACTGTTAACCAACAGCAAGCTTTTATGATGTGATCTAAGAGACAGTTTGCCTTTGTGCACAACAAACTGACTGATACTGGGATGAAATCTTTACCTTGACTTCTTTAACACTCAATCTAACTATTTTTGCTCATTTGCCTAGAGGTAGAAAGCTACTGAAGCTGATTTCATTCATACCCAGAAAGCTTAGTTTATAAAGGTCATAAAAGCTGAAATCACTGATTTGACTGTTTTCTGCATAGAGGCCCCGGACCTAAAGCAGGAGGAGCGCCTGCAAGAGCTGGAGAGCTGTTCCGGACTGGGCAGCACGTCTGATGATACCGATGTCAGGGAGGTCAGTTCCCGCCCCAGCACACCAGGCCTCAGTGTCGTGTCGGGTATGTCTGTCTTGTTCTAAGGACTAGGAATTAGAAGGTGTTACCTTCCCTCCCTTCATAAAGTTGATGCCAAAGAGATGTTTTACTTGAGAGCTGAGTAATTTCCAGGAAACTAATTGATTTCTGTGGCACCTTAAATCTTTGAAAACTTAATATAGCCTCTGCTACAGTATTTAGATATTATAGGATAATTCTGATTATGCTATATAAAGTAAGATAAGTATGTTTGAGCAATAGTACAATAAAGGAGAAAATATTAAGTAACTCACGTATATAACTGGGACATATAAAATTTGAGAATGTTTAAATTTCTCCAAACTTCATATATTTTTTTGTGTGTTAGTTTTGTCCTTCTTGCTATTTATTTTTTACTGTTTTTTCTTAAAGGCATAAGTGCAACCTCTGAGGATATTCCCAATAAGATTGAAGACCTAAGATCTGAGTGCAGCTCTGATTTTGGGGGTAAAGATTCCGTCACTAGTCCAGACATGGATGAAATAACTCATGGTGAGAAGGGGAAATGAGAATAACCTTTTAAAAATGATTACATCTGTGGTTGAAACAAGCATTCTTCCACTTTGCCAGTGATAATATCAGTTAATATAGCACTTTGTGACAAAATTGATCAATGTGTGTTTAAGACCCAAGTGTTCATATTCTCAATTTGATCTGGTTAGTTTTGCGTGTGTGTGTGTGTGTGTGTGTGTGTGTGTGTGTGTTTAGAGAGAGGGACGGTGAGAGAGAGAGAGAGAAAGAGAATCAGTTTTATTTAGTTTTTCATGTGGCTTTTGTTGCTCCGAGACTTCATTGTGTATGTGGTACTGGGGTTTGGACTAGCGTCCTTGCACATACCAGGCAAGTGCCATAACCGCTGAGCCACCACTCCAGCCACTGATCTAGTTAGCTCTACTTCTAGAAATCTGTCATAAGGGAATAATTCCATGTGTGGAAAATTTTTAGGCACAAAGAAGATTTTTTTTTTTTTTAGGGCTGAGGACCGAACTCAGGGCCTTGCGCATGCTAGGCAAGTGTTCTGCCACTGAGCTAAATCCCCAACCCCCACAAAGAATATCTTTATAACATTTATATTGGCAGAAAATGGTAAACAAGAATTGAAAAACAATGGCTACATGAATTCTGATGTAACCACTCATTAAAATTCATTCAGGTTTTTAATTCTCTTCTTTTTAAAGAGAGAGGAGAGTGAGAGAGAGAGAATCTACTTTATTTTAGTTTTTCATCTGGGCTTTGTTTCTCTGACACTTAGTTGTGTAGGTGGTGCTAGGGTTCAAACTTGGGTCCTTGTGCATGCCAGGCAAGTGCTCCAACCACTGAGCCATTGCTTCAGCCCCGTTCAGGTGTTCTTAAGATTTTTTTTTTTTTTTTTTTGGTGCTAGGGATTGAACCCAGTGGTGTTTAAGCACTGAGTCACATCCCCAGCCCTTTATTTATTTATTTATTTTTGTTTAAACAGAAAGGGACAGTGAGAGAGGAAAGAGAGAGAGAATTAATTTTTATTTAGTTTTTCATGTGGCCTTCTTTGCTCTGAGATTTTGTTGTGTACATGGTGCTGGGGGTTTGAACTGGTGTACTCACATGTGTCTGGGAAAGCACCATAACTGCTGAGCCACCACTCCTGCTCCTATTTTTTATGTTTTTTATTTTGAGGCAGGGTATTGCAAACTTGCTTAGGGCCTCATGAAGTTTCTGAGGCTGGCTTTGAACTTGTGATCCTCCTACATCAGCCTCTCAAGCTGCTGGGATTACAGGAGTGTGCCACCGTGCCCAGCTTCTAAGATGCTTTTGAAGAATATGAAATACCTTGAACATAATATTACATGGAAAATTTATTTTACAGAATTTCACATACAAGGTAATAAAGCATTGAACACCATATGAATAGAAAAAGAACTGGGGGCTGGAGTGGTGGCTCAGCCATTAAAGTACTTGCCGGGTGTGTGCCAGGACCCGGGTTTGAACCCCAGCACTGCATATACAACAGAGTGTCAGAAAAACAGCTTTCTGTTATCTAAATACTTTCTGGTGAGATTGGTGGTGATACTGAGAATATGAGTTTTTATATTACACGGTGAAATATGTCAGCCTTTGGAAGATCTGCATAACTTATTGAAACAGTGTTTTCTAAATGATCAGTAAATGAGGTCATGAATTTATGCATGATTTTAAGACCCATTCAAAGTGTAATACAAACAGATTTTAATAGAGAACAAAAAGTTCATTGATTTGGTTTCAGTTTCCACCTTGTAGCTAGTCTTTAAAAAATTGCTCTTTGTCCACATTTGGACAAAAAATATCCACAATTTTTCTGCAGAAGTTATTAATGTATCACCCCAGGCTGGAGGTTATAGTTCAGTGGTCAAGCATTTGCCTGGCATGTGGAAGGAAGGCCCTGAGTTCAATCTCTCAGATCTTCAATAGAAAGAAAATACCATCCCTTTTCCAACTACTTATCTGTGTAAGGTCATATTTTTCTTATATACTACAACCAAAATAACAGACTTCAACACATCGAAAGCAGAAGCAAACAAATACAGAGTGCTGTACACCTTTAATTCTAATGATTTGGTAGGCTAAGGCAGGAGGATTGCAAGTTTAAGGGCATCCTGGGCAACTTAGACCTCTCTTAAAAAAAAAAAAAAAAAAGGTTGGGGATTTTGCTCAGAGGCAAAATCTGAAGTTCAATCCGAAGTGCTTCACTGAAAGCAAGCAAGCAGTGAGGCAGGAGCAGATGTGAGAATGCAGTTGGGATCTGTTAACCATACATGAAAGAAATTTTCAAAAATGATGAACAGTCATAGTTATTTTTCATTTTGAAAGGTAATTAGCATTACCATTTAATGGATATGTTTAAATGAATTAATAAGTTATTTTGCAGAGATCAGTATTAGGATTTCAGGGTTTACCATTCTTTCATTCTTTATACATCTTCTATAGATAGTATTGCCCCATTTTTTTAGGGGGGAAGGTGAGTCTTAGGCTGTGACATTCTGGAAAATGTGATGATTTAGGCCTTCTGCGCGTGTGTTCTCTGTATTAATCGTAATAGCATTGGGTCATTAGAAGTAATAGGCACATGGATTCCACACACCTTAAAAGTAATGAATATATGCTGGGCATGGTGGCACACTCCTGGAATTCCAGGGGCTCAGGAGACTGAGGCTGGAGGATAAAAATGTGAAACAAATTTGAAGTAATCAGAATTTGATATTTATTGCATTTTTTTTCTGGTATGCCCCTCAAGTTTTAATTGATCTAAAGAAAGGGAACACTGTTAAAGAACAATACACCCTTCGTGCCTCTGTGGAAGCCCTCTGAGTGCTAGCTTGGTGTCACAGTTTGCTGTCCTGTTCTAGGTGCCCACCAGCTGACATCTCCTCCTCCTCAGGCAGAGTCTCTGCTTGCCATGTTTGATCCTCTCTCTTCACATGAAGGTAAACTAATGAAAGGAACTTCTGGGCTCTTGTCATAAAAGAAAGAAACCAGACTCTTCTGGTAACATCTTTGTTGGATTGGTTGTGTCAACTGCAAAGCTTTTTTCCTGTGTTTCAGGGGCTTCTGCTGTAGTGAGGCCCAAGGTTCACTATGCCAGGCCATCACACCCACCACCAGACCCGCCAATCCTGGAAGGAGCAGTGGGAGGAAATGAGGCCAGGTTGCCCAACTTTGCTTCCCATATGTTAACGCCAGCTGAAATGGAGGCTTTTAAGCAAAGGCATTCTTACCCCGAGAGACTAGTTCGCAGCAGGAGCTCTGATATAGTATCTTCCGTCCGGAGACCCATGAGTGACCCCAGCTGGAACCGACGACCGGGGAATGAAGAGAGAGAGCTCCCTCCAGTTGCAGCCATTGGTGCTACTTCTTTGGTGGCTGCACCTCACTCATCATCATCGTCCCCGAGTAAGGACTCTTCAAGAGGAGAGGTATGGAAAAACAGCCATGTGGAGTTCTGTCTGCCAGGTTCTCTTGATTTCTGAGATGAACATAAACTATGTAAATCCTGGATTAAGGATAGACTAATCCTGACTAAGGTTGCCTAGCTTGCCCATCACCAGCCCCGTGGAGACCTGTGCAGCTTTAGTGTTGTAACAGTGTCTTGCACTTTGACGACACTTCACTGTTCTCCAGGCAGTTTTGTATCTGATTTCATGTAAGACTCACAGTGTCCCTCTGAGACGGTTAGATGGGGTATGATTTTTTATTTTGAAATAATTATAAAGTTATACAAGCATTAGAAGTACAATAAATGAACACTTCTTCCCCATTTGAGAGTAAGTTGCCAGCTAACCTGATGCTCCCTCACCCCTGAGAACTGTAGTGTAAGTTTACTGTGAGTAAGTACACTCTGTTACACATCGTAGAGCCACCGTCTACACCAGGAGATGACGCTGGTCTGTGACTACCTTTTAATTCTCATACCCCTATTTGTGTGTCCCCAGTTATTAGTAAAAGGACCTGTTCAGATCACATGTTGCTTTCAGTTGTCATGTCTTTTTATTTACTTTCAATCTGGAACAGGTCTTCAGTGTTTCCTTCACTTTTTTGACCTTGACCCTCTTGAAAGTTATAGGACAGTTCTTTTCTAGAAAGTCCCTCCGTTTGCGTTTGCTTGGTATTTTCTCATAATTAGATTTTTTTTTTTTTTTGCAGTCCTGTCAGTCAGGTAACCCTGCATTCTTTTCTTTGCATCTTATTAAGGAGTACATTTTTTTTTCTTTTGTTTGTTTTGTTTTATGAAGCAGTTGAGATGTTATGTAATCATAAGTGCTTATAAAGTAACAATATGATATGCATTTGATCCCAAACCAGTCACCCCCACATCGCTCACACCCCAGTCTTTTGATTCTTCTGTTTCCCCCTCAGTAGCTATAAATGTCTATAGGAGTACACAGTTTTAATTTGTTCATTTGGGTTTGATGAAGGTTGTGTCTACCAGGCTTCACCCTGGAAAGTTGCTCTTTTTCCCTTTGTAATAAGCATTTTGTGGGGAGACACTTCGAAAATATGTAACTATTCTATTCTTCATTAAAAATCTTAAAGTTGGGGCTGGAGTGGTGGCTCAGCAGCTACAGGGTTTGCCTGGCATGGGCAAGTAAGTTCAAACCCCAGTACCACATACGCAACAAAGTCTCTGAGCACTGAAGG
>PVKS010039763.1:0-17022 GCA_004027875.1 Aplodontia rufa | reverse complement strand
AACAATAACAGATGCTGGAGGGGATGTGGAGAGATAGGAGCACTAGCACACTGTTTGTGGAGCTGCAGACTGATCCAGCCACTCTGGAAAGCAGTGTGGAGAGTCCTCAAAAAATTAGGGATGGATCCACCAAATTACCCAGCTGACCCTCTTCTGGTTATTTTTCCAGAAGAGCTAGTATCAGCACATTACAGTGACACAACAAAATCAATGCCCATAGCAGCTCAATTTATAATAGCTAAATTATGGAACCAACCCAGATGTCCTTCATTGGATGAATGTTCCAAAAAGCTCTTGTATATTTATATATACACATACATACATACAGTGGAGTTTTTCTCAGGTATTAGAAACAATAATATTACCGGCCTTTGAAGGTAAATGGATGGCAATGGAAGAAATTATGCTTAGCGAAGTTAGCTAAATCCAGAGACTAAGGATCAACAGCTTTCCCTTATTTGTGGAGGCTAGAGCAATACCCAGGCTTGTGTGAAAGATCAAGCATAAGAACTAGACTCACCGAAGTTGAAGCAACACATAATCTAGGGATCCAGGGGTTGGGGAATCAACTATGTAGTTTAACGTTTATTCCCCCAAGAAGCCAAATAATACATATCCAATCATTTAATTGTGGAAAATGCATAATCTTTTATATATATGCATATAATATAAATATATGCATATATATAAAATACATTCATATCTGTTATGGGGGAAATATAGAAGAGTCAATAGACTGGGGTGTGGGTGATGTGAGGGTGATTCTGGATTGGAATCAGGGATATATTATATACTACAGTTTTTGTATTGTATGTATATAATGGGTTGAGTTTTTTATTATAATGATTCAAAGAATAAAGTTTTGATAACCTTAAGAAAGAAAATAGCATTTTGAGGGATATAAAAATCATAAATCAATGCTTTATTCTTTAAAAACATTTGTACAGGGCTGGAGCAGTGTCTTGGCAGTTGAGGCACTTGCCCAGCGTTCATGAGTATGCGAGTTCAAACCCCAGCACCACATGCACAACAAAGTCTTGGAACAATAAGGACATGAAAAACTAAATTAAAATTATTTCTTTCTCTCTCTCCCCCTCCCTCTCACTGTCCCTCTTTTTTTACAAAAAAATAAAAATAAAAACATTTGTACATTATCTTCCTATATTCATTGTTGCTATTGATATATCTGATGTCAATCTGATTCTTTTTTATAGATTTGATGCCACTATGATTCTTGGTCCTTTTAAGATGACTTGCTTGGATACCCTAGAAAATTTCAGAACTTTACTTTTCTCTTTAATATTAGTAAATTTCATATCATGTATGCTTTGTGAGGTTTTACTTTTTTTCCCTCATATTTGGCAGTCAAGAGACTCTTTTAATCTAAGATTTTTCAACTCTCCCTTCTAAATTTGCATTTAATATATCTTCAGATTTTTTTCTGTTTTATTTGTATTTCATTTTGATGATCCCATTATTCCAATGCACTTGCATTTCTTTCCTGCACACTTCTTAGGCTTCATCTGGGAGATGGGAGGGACCTTTATTTTTCTGTTTATATTTCCTTTATTTCCTTCTTGTTTTGTCTTCAACCTGATATCCTAATTTAATAACATTCTTTAAATGCATCCTATTTTATGTATTGTTCTGTATTTTTCATGCACAGTACTTCATTTTTTTATTTTTTCTTGTCTGATTTGATATCATCCCTCATGTCAGGTAAATCTATCTTGCTTATTTTTATTCTTCTATAGGTTCTAATCCTGTAATACAGATTGCATTTGCTGTCCAGTTTCTGGACCTTATTTAGAAATAATTTTATGTAGCAAGTTGTATTTTCCAAAAGTGTGTACAACAAGATTTCTAATCCTAATATTCTTCTAGAATCTTGTCATCCTCCCAATAGAGGGAATATGCTTCCCATTCTCTTGAACCTAGGCACTTTTCTCACTGCCTCAAAAAATACAATGAATAAAGGACCTGACCTTCATTAGAGGTATTCACTTTCTGCCTTAATCTCCCTCAGTGCCAACAAGAAAAAGATTGGAACCCTGTCAACATGTTATGAGGAAGCTCAGGCTTCGTGTTGGTATTCCAGCCAATAGAACCAACAGAGGCCCAAGCTGACAGCCAGCATCAATCATCATACCTGAGAGTGAATTATTCAGATGAGATTCCAGGCCATTCCGCATGACTCAGGCTTTGAGACTTCCATTGAGATTCCAAACAAATATTGCAGGCCAGAGTCAAACTGTCCCTGATATACCCTGCTGAGACTCCTAACCCAAAGAATCTGGGAGCATAATAAACGATCAGTTTACATGAACAAATTTTCAGAAAATTTTGTACATAGCAATAGAAAACTATAACATTGCATTCCCAAGGTCCCTAAGTATTTTTGGCCTACGTATTCATAATTCTCTACTCATGCTAGTTATTCTATGTAACAAAATGTTCTATCAGCTGAGGTCTTCCAAGAAGATCCCAAAATATGATTAATCATGCAAGATATTTATTGAAAGCAGCCCCTGTGAAGTGTAAAGGGAGAAGGAGCAGGACTAGTCTGGTAGAGACCTTAGACTATGACACAGTTCTGATTTACATGAAGACAAGGGGAGAATTGAGTAGTTGGCATACAGTGCGCCAACTAAGAAATCTCAAGTGATCCAAGAGAGGTGCCTAAACAAATATGAGACGTGAGAAGAAGCCCTCCACTAGTAATCCACTGTGCTCAGTTAGCATCTGAGAGCTGCCTTAGGGAAGTGTGGCTTCAGTGTTCAGAAGGTAGGAACTGTAGCCTATGAGCTAACTCAGTTCCCCACAGTAGGTCCTTTTGAAAAATGTGCCGGCGGCACATCTCCAGGACTGCCTGTGGTTTTGAAATAGAGAAGGATGTGCTCCAGGGCGTAAAATGCATGGCCTTACAGAAGCTCTACGAATTACTCCTGTTGCAAGTACTCCATCTGCCAACCCCACTGTCCTAAAACTTTTGAGTAAAACAGCACAAGAGTGTAAAACAGTCTCTAGTCTCTCCTGGTTGTTCTCCATATAATCTGGATATTTAAAGCAAGATGGGAGAGGAATAGAAGGCTAACGGCAGTTGCTGAATGCTGCCTCTGCTTTTACCAGTTCCTCCACTGGTTGAGCTTGTGCCTGCCCTGATTAGACACCCAGAGCACAGAGTGTCAGTATCAGGCTGAGGCCAATGACTTTCACAAGGGGTAGCACTGACCCACAGAAATTCAGGGAAACAAGGCAAAGAAGCACCTAGCAGGCTGCTTTTGCCCATCTGCCACCACCTTCTGCAACCCTTCTCCTTCAGTGGCTCTCTCCACTGTACCAGCCCAGTACACCTAGCCTCCCTGAGGGCTTCTCCCTTTCCTTTGTTTCTTTAGTTCATGAACTCCCCATTTTCTCTAGTAGAATCTCTTCTTCTAATAGATTCCTCAGGGTAGACTTTAGCCCAGAGACAATTGCCCATGCTACTGCACTATCTTGCCTAGAGATATATGAAAGTGACAAATGAGAGAACAGTTGCTCATCCATCAGAGTCGTAACTGCTGGATATAGCCGTCACCCATTCGACTTAAGACAGGTTCATGAAAGGCCATAGTATGGAGTGTGTGGGACTTCCAGCTGGAGCTGAGCCACACCCACTCCGGGGATTCAGACACACCTGATAAACTGGTGAGATACAATTTCCAACAGCTTATTCTCATAAATAATGAAAATCTGTGGAACTGTCAATCTTTTTGGAGAAAAATGATACTAACAGAAGACAGGTAAACCTGTTTAAATGAGTAAAAAAATAATAATCCTGAAACATTAGGGATACTTCTGAGTAAGTGTAGAATCTCTCAGATTTTCTCCGTGTCTTCCCATGAACTCACGTACTACTCCTGTATGAGCAAAAAGAGTAAAAAAAAACCCTGTTTACTCTAAGGTTTCTTCAAAACACTGAACCTCAGAATGCGAATACTTTGGAACTTCTCTAACACAGTGATATAGGAGGAGGGACAGGCATTATATGCCTACTCTGTGCCCAGGGGCTGTGATTTTTAACACAGGATACCAAGAAGATCCTGTACCTCCAGAATGCCAAGGTATCTACAGACCCAACAAATGCAGCCCCTCCCAGCGTAATGAGCAGTGGAGCCTGGAGCACTTTGGCAAACCTGCAGCCGAGTATGCGGAAGCAGTAGTATTGTTTGGACAGGGCAGTATCTTTATGGCCTGAAGCATAAGTGAAAGAAAAGGTGCACACCCATGGACTGGGCTTTCAGTTTCACAAGGTCATCTGGGACACTCTGCCACCACTCCAGCCCAGACACCAGAAGTTCTACAGAAGTAGATCAAGAATGGAAGCTCTCCAGGGGCAGATAGGGTGGGAGTCAGCAAATTAAAGACTGGGGAAATATAATTTCATGACATTTTGATGATGCTACTGAGCAACAACAGAGGAAGAAGTAATCTTCTAAAAGGAAGATTTGGGGGGCTGGAGCAGTGGCTTAGCGGTTGTGGCACTTGCCTGCCATGTGTGAGGACATAAGTTCAAACCCTAGCACAATGTACACAACTAAGTGTTAGAACAACGAAAGTCACATGAAAAACTAAATAACATTGATTCTCTCTCTCTCTGTCCCTCTCTCTTAAAAAAGGAACATTCTGATTGCTTTTTCTGTGTCTACTTCATGGATATACCACCATCTAAACCCACAGCCCATAAGTCGACAACTGTGACTTTAGCATGTATTGCTCACCTCTATGTTTACCTATTTTAAGGAACTTTTTTTTATCTGCCACTACAGTTTGGGAACAGTAAAATCCACATTCCTGACTGATGCTCATGGTTGCTACATGGTAGGAGGTCCAAATGTTAAATATTAAAATAATGAATGTTCTAGGGTAAGAGGATTAAAATAAGTCTATAAAGGATAGCAGTTTCAGATTCATTCATACATACAAATAGAAGAAATCTTTGTAACCAACTACTCACATTCCATTATTTTACAAATAAAGAGGAAACTGAGGCTAAGAGATATACCTGAATTTGTGCAGTCACCAAGGATTAGAACATGGTGTGATGTGGCTTGTGTGCTCTGTGCTCATGGCACTCACCCTGGTGTGCCCATGTCACAGTAGTCAGTGGCTCCATTTGCTCCAATAACAGCATGGGACCCCCGGCACAGGATGACCTTCCTGTCCATAAACACAGAGGCTTTGAGAGCATAGAAATACATCTCAGGCTCCATAAGAGACCTTAAAATAGCTCCCATGTGACTGCACTGTTTCAATGGGTTTGTAAAGACATCATTGGACCAAAATACACAAAGGAACATTTTAATTCAAGGTTGAAGAAGTTTGCATGTCAACATCAAAGGACTGGAACCTCAGTAAAGCTCAAATAATCCAAAGAAGGATTCATCCATGTGGGTATTGAGCAATTCTTGAATTTAAGTGGGGAAGTGATGTCAAAGGTAAAACAAAGAATTACCTTTTATTTAAAGCTCTTGTTCCTGATTCATTCTGGAAGGTGAGTAATATATCTTTAGGTGGGAGGGTGATTGACCCACAATTGTACATGGCTGGCAATGGTTTGAAGCTTGCACCTGCCTATCAGATTAAAACAATGTCACATAGCAAAGCTAAAAAGAAGGGAAAAAAATAAAGGAGGTATTTAAGGTCACTTGAATTCAAAGGTGACCAAAGTACTCATTAGTATCTCTGAATACTAGGCACAGAATAGTGCAGTAATTCACCAGCTATTGTTTACAAGAAGGGCCAAGATTGGGAATTAGCAAGACATATGGCTTGAAAAGTTCCTTTTGTTTAACCCCTAAAACAATCCATATGAAGGCAGGCATTTAATAAATGGTTTGGGGTTTTCCCATAGTGAAAGTTACAGTAACATCAGCCAGAATTAAGAAAGCTGAAATTCTCATAATATGAAGACTACAGAATTATTAAAAAACACACAGTCTGTATTCTTAAAAAAAAATACAAGAACCATTCATGGTCAGATGAGATATGCCAGGACACCTTTTCCACATTTCAACGTGAAATTTAAAAATTTAATACCATAAGATTTATTAGATAGTAGGTATCTCCCAAAGCTCATGTATGAAACAATACAAGAAAGATTAGAGGTGAAAATGATTGGATTTTGAGAGCCTTAACCTAATCAGTACATTGATCCACTTGAATGGATTAAATGGGTGGTGACTGAAGAAGGTGGGTCTCTGTGGGCATGCCTTTGGGGTATATATTTTGTCCCAGGACAACAGTCTCTCTCTGCTTCCTGGTTCCATGTTCTGAGCTGCTTTTCTCTGCTACCTTTCTGCCATGATGTTCTGCCTCACCTCAGGTCCAGAGCAATGTCGTTGGCTATCTGTGTACTGAGATCTCTGAAACCATGAGCCCCAAATAAACTTTTCCTCCTCTAAAATCGTTCTCATCAGGTCTTTTTGATGACAGAGTTAAAAATGCTGACTAAAATAGGATTAAATTATATAAATTGGACATTAATATTTTTGAAAGAAACATAAGTGGATAACAAACATACAAAAATGTTCAAATTAAGTTATACCCAGAATGCAAATTTTTAAAAAAACAGATTTGCACAGATTAAAAATATAATGCCTAATATTGATACGGGTATAATGAAGTAGGCAATTCTGTTTGTTTATGGAAGTATAAATTAATTCACTCTTTCTGGAGGAAAATAGTAATATAAATCAAAAGTCTGAAATTGCTTATATCCTTTAAGTCAGTGATTTGGTTTAGAGATATCTTGCATAAAGAAATGGTTTTAAATATGAAGTTTTATGCAGTTTGCTTACACCAGCATTACTTTCAACACTGAAAAGTCAAAATCAACTTAAATGTGTATGCACAGTTAGGTTTCTAGAATCATAATATATAATACCCAAACATATAAACAAAGAAATTTTAAAATGCTAGAAGGAATTTTTTAATATTTGCATGAGAAGACTTTCCAAATTCTATGACATGTATGATGAATTAAAATTCTTGGAAAAAAGGATGATATTTTTGAAAATAAAAAAGATATGCAGTAAAAGCATTTGGAAGAGGTTATCCCTGGATCCTGTTGAGGGTTCCAGGCAGCCATATGGAAACTGACATTGAACCCCTGAATACCTACCCCCTGTCCTCTCTGATACACTGGGGCACAAACCCCAGGAGTTAAAAAGCCTGTGCAAGCATTCGTCATTATTCTCACTTGGGTCTATTGGTTTTTTTTTTTTTTTTCCATTTAAAATCAGGCTTCCCAAGTCAACAATTGCATTGAAAATATGATATTCAGCTGTACAAAACTTTACACTCAACTGGAAACCTACATATCTCTTATTCTATTATTTGGCTATCCTGTATTGTTCCTCCCAGTTAGAATACAGGCCCCTTTCAGAGGCCCCAAAACATTAATAGAGATTTCTCACTTCTAATATACTCTAGTATACATTCTGAAGCTTGGAAAAGCTATCTGTCTGTAATAATTTGCTAATTTGTACATTAAAAAATAAAACTGGTATATGTAGGTGCCACTTCTCTAAAGAATTCTTGCAGACAGAATGAAAATTCTCCTTCTTTCTCCATCCACTGATCACTGTGGGCAAGACATTTTGTGGCATTTGAGTATTGGCACAGCACGTAGCAATCCCACTGAAAGATAACCAGTGAATGCCTGAGTCTAAAATAATGAAATCCACAATTTTTCCCAAATATTTCCGTATAGAAACTCCAAATATGGAGCATACTTAAAAGTAGGCATTTGACAACCACATTACATAGGTAATAAGCCAAGTTATAAGGATTTTACCATACTGGAAAACGGAGTATTCTCATTCTAGGGGAGACTTACATGCTTTAGTTGTGGTACATAAGTGACCCGATTAAAGAAGAAACTTGTCCCATGAATTCTTTTTTTTTTTTGTTATAACCATTCAAAAAAATTCCCCAAAGCATCAATATATTTTAAAACCCATAGAAGACTTAGAGCACTTGACAAAAAATATATAGCAATGTGGAACAAAATGTCTCTTCCATAGACAAGACTGTATTGTCTATCATTATTTTTGATGGTTTAGAAGGAGATTCAGCAATATCCTGACAGTTAAGTGCATTCCATTCTACTTCCTTCAGTATCATTTGTCACAAAGAAGGCACTTTTCTTCAAAACTATTGAAGGTTTTCAGAATGATATGTTGTTTATTGGTCTTCCTGGCCACCAACTTAGTGCTCCAGCCCATTAAGTGCCTGAATGTTGTGAAGCATGGGTTTTTCTTTGCAGACCCTATTCATATTCATACTGGATTTTTTTTCCCACCCGAGGGAAAAAAGCATGCTGCAAAGAAGAAAGTGTTTCCATTATTGGTTCCGGCTAAATCTGAGGGAAAAAGACAAAGTGAAAGTGGAGTAACTGAAGCAGGGGGGGAACCAAAGAATGAAAATGTCCCCAGGATGTTTGGAAAAATGAAATTGCTGTAAGATCAGCAGACCTTTGAATAAACACTAGGGACCTGGAGGAAAGTTAATTAGGACAAAAATAAAATTTTCATAAGAAAATGGGAGGGAGAGGAGAGGAATTGAAAAGGGCAAGCAAACAAAAGGAATGAATATCTGCATGAAAACATGAATTAGATTAAATGAAGCCAGCAGTGGAAGCAGGCTGGTGCTCACACTTAGCAGTGTTTCATCGTTTTGATAAAATTTGTTCCCCTGCCCTAATTGGCAGTGCTCTGCAGGACAGAATTTGCCACAGAATAGCAGAACAAGAGGGCAACTGGCAGCCTGCATGAGCTGCTTCTAACCACCTCTTCCACGATCCAATTATAAAATGCCCATTCTGTACCACTTTCCCCTGGAACTTTTGCATATACAATCTTAGGTTAATTTTAGCATGTTTTTCCCCATCTTCTGATTAAGAATTGCTTTCATTCCATTCATTGTTCTTCTCTGCATACAATGCTTCATTTTCCTGTGGCTGCTTTCAAGAGACTTTTTCTTTGCCTTTGCTTTTTGACAGTTCCCTTATGCGTGTACGCAAGTGGGTTCCTTTCAGTTTATCCTGAGCTTCTTGAGTCAGTAAGTTTATGACTTCTGCCCAATTTCACTGGTTATTTCTTCAAAAACCTTTTTTTGCACCATGCTTCCTAAGAGCTAAGGCTGCCTCCATTCTCAGGAATCCTGACCTTCATTAGATCTAACCACTGTAGGGTAGATTTATTTAAAAAAAAAAAAAAAAAGAAAGAAAGAAAGAAAGAAAGAAAGAAAGAAAGAAAGAAAAAGTAAAAGATAAACCAGATAAATTTACATACAGGAAAACAAAGCCTTACCCAGAAGTGGCCAGGAGAAAGAGCAGACTCAGCAGTCAGATTTACACAAAGCACGCTTCATAGACTGACAACCTGAAAGGGCTGGGAATTAAAAGCCAAGGCACTTGATCTACCATCCGGAAACAGAAATATCTGAAGACTTTCCCATTGTCCCATAAAACTTTTCCAGCTAACTTGGCAATTTTAGGAAAGGAAAAGGAAAGATGATTTGAAGGAATAGACTGGAAAACAAAGGAGGTCTATTATGTTTTAAATCCGGATAAGGTGTAATGTCATACAACCTAAGGCATTTGTAGAGATGTATTGGGAAGGCGGGGGGGATAAGGGTGGGTAATTGGGGGGGAGGCTCTTGGAGGTAAATCTAATTTTCAAAATTTATATATATATATATCTCATTATTTCATTAGAAGCTTGTTTGATTTTTCAACAAATAAATTTCTGAATAAAATAAATAAATAAAAGATGACTACAGAACATGAAGAACCCTAGCAGATACCTGTAGTCAAAAAGTCCAACGTTCTCCTTAGGAGAAGCAATTGAAACACCATTTGTGGTCCAGTCATTTTGTTATCATTATTTATTTGTTTTTGTTTTGTTTTGTTTTTTCCTCTTGAGGATGGGGAGTCATCAATTTGCATTCAAGACCTCATTTAAAAGGTATTAGCTGGGCTGGAGCGGTGGCTCAAAGGTTACAGCACCTGCCTGGCATGTGTGAGGACTGGGGTTCATAAACCCAGCACCACATATACAACGAAGTGTTGTAGCAACAAAAACGAGATGAAAAACTAAATAAAATTAATTCTCTTTCTCTCTCTCTGACTGTCCCTCTCTCTTTAAAAAGTAAAAATAAAAAGTATTAGCTAAATCGTGTCTTAAATCTGAAGAGTAAGAGTGTCCCACTACCAGAACTTATGTTTTCCTATACACCTGAGGTTTATTGAGGCATCTTACCAAAAACTAGCCTTTGCTTCCTTTCTGGCTATGCGCCTATAAAGATACTAGTGCTATCTGCACAGGTATATTTCAACCTTGAAAAGGCCAAAATGCAGCTATCTCCAGAACAGTTAAAGGATTGTTATGGTTTGGATATGAGGTGTCCCCCTAAAGCTATTAATGCAGGAACATTCAGAGGTAAAATGTTTGCATTAGGAAAGATATAACCTAATCAATCCATCATCTTTTGAATGCATTGACTGGGTAGTACTATAGGCAAGTAGAGCATAGCCAAAGGAAGTGGATCACTGGGGACATGTCCCTCCCCCATTCTGCTTTCTGACCTGCCCAGGAGTTGAGAGGCTTTCTTCCTCTGGATTCTTTCCCCAAAGTGTGTTGCCTCATCTTTGGCTTAGAGCTATGGAATTGGCCTTCTATAGGCTGAGACCTTGGAAACCATAAACCCCAAATTTTCCTTCTCAAAGTTGTTCACGTATTTTGAGTATTTTGGTCACATCAATACAAACACTAACTGAAACAAGACTCCATCCTTTTACTTTTCATGTGATATCATCTATAGCTAGAATTCCTGGTAGGAAATTTTGAAAGACTAAGGAAATTATATCTCTGTTTAATCCCTCTCTTCTCTCTTACTTGAAATAACTATCCCTGAAAAATCTATTTTTTGCTATTAAATAAACTTCAGGTCTCTATCTGTGGTTATCTTTCTAAAAATCATATCACTGTCCCCAAAGAGACAACTAACTATGCAAGAGGCAATTGTGTCTAGGCACAGGATACACAGAGCATAATCCACAGTCTTGGTTTTCCCTACAAGGTAAGTATGCACAATTTGAACATGACTGTGGTTAAATATTTAACAAACTTGTAAACATTTGCAGTGGGCAAAACCTAAGCCAAGAATTTAAAAGTACAAAAAAATGAATGACTCTGTTTTCAGGTAATTTACAATTCAATGAGATTCATTAAATAAAAAGTAGAAAAGAGTAAGTACCACTAAAGAGGAAAACATAAAATACTTCAGGAGTTCAAAGAAAGAAAGGATTAACACCTACTAAGGGTCTTAGAAAAGCTTCTCCACTGGATATTGGTTGACTAGGAGGGGGATATAAAAGCAAAAGGATATGTACTATTTGAAAGGAAGGGGATTTTGTGCAGAGAAATGCATAAGCAAAAGCATATAGTTGAGAAATGTCAAGATGTGTATAAGAGGCCAGGCATAGTGGTACATGCTTATAATCTCAGAGACTCAAGGCTAAGGCAGGAGAATCACAAGTCCAGATCTAGTTGCAACAACTGAATGAGGCCCTAATCAACATAGAGAGACTCTGCCTAAAAAGTAAAAGTGTTAGAGGTATAACTCAGTGGTTTAATACCCCTGGGTTCAATCCCCTGTACCAAAAAGAAATGTGTAAAGGAAAAACCTCTAATCCAGTTTTACCAGAGAAAAGGCTATACATGAAAGACTTATCCATCTTTTAATAAGATAGTATGGATCATGGTCAAAGCAAGGTTATGGAACAAGACTGGTCATCTTCAAATCTGTTCTTTGTCACATCCTTTCAATATAATCTGAGGTCAACAAATGAACTTCTAGTGCCTTCTTCTTTCACCTGTAAGATAGGGATTATAGAGGCACATATTTCCCAGGGTCATCATGAGAAACAGAATCCTGAGTGAATGACACATGATAAGCACTCAGTAAATAGTAATTAATATTACTCTTCCCTGGGAAAATCTGTAAATATGAAAGACAATAAGGAAAAAATTCTAGTATTTTCTCCTAGCTCCATCAATAGTTTTATTAAAGCCTGGGTCACTGGGGTAGGGAAGCAGCAGTTAAAAAAAGACTATTAAATAACCTGACAGTCTTGTAGTGCTGCTCTTAAAATATACAAAAGATGAAACAGATATTCTGATTATTCTGCTAAAAGGAGCATAAAAATTCATTATACTTCCTTGGTTTAAAAAAAAGTATTTGGGGCTGGAGCAGTGGCTGGGCAGTTATAGCACTTGCCTGGCATGCACGAGTATGCAAGTTCAAACCTAGCACCATGTACACAACAATGTCTCAGAGCAACAAAATCCCATGAAACACTAAATAAAAATTGTTTCTTTCTCACTGTCCCTCCCTCTTAAAAAAAAAAAAGCATTTAAAGTTGGCATTATTTTTGTTTGTTAATTTGCTTTCTTCAGCCAGAAACAGTCTCAACGTACAAATACATAAAATTGACTCCTACGCTCATTTTTAGCACTAACGTTTTCTGGATTATGATAGGAATTAGGTAACTGGTAATGATCCATGGCCAACTCTAAAAGCCATGGAATCTGTCCTTAGTAAGGCACTAAAATAAGTGTTGGTTCAGAAGCCTCTGCTTCACTCAAGGACCTCCTGCCCTCCTCCTTTCCCACCTTGAATGATCTACTATGAACCAAAACCTCCTACAAGAATAAAAAGCTTTCATAGAATCTGAGAAAGCCCATCAGAGAAAAGGAGGGTAAATTGTATGAACCTTTGAGAAGGAATCAGCATTTCTAAGAATGTAGACCTGGGACAGCAAAGATCTGTTTTAAGAACTTTTATGAATATCTTTTCTATTACAGAGCTATTTAACTAACTTGTTTTTTTCTAAGAGGAAGAGAGGTAAGGAGAGAGAATCAATTTTATTTATTCTTTCATCTGACCTTCATCTCTCTGACATTTAGTTGTATATGTGGTACTGGGGTTCAAAACTAGGTCCTTGAACATGCCAGGCAAGTGTTTTAACCACTGAGCCACCACCACTAAGCCACTGCTCCAGCCCCCATTAACTTACTCTTAAAACAAACCTCTCTTCTCTACTCTCCATCCATTCCTTCTGGTCCTGAAATATAAAAATTACTACTACCATGTTTGGCTTTTTTCAAGTTTTCTGTAATCCCTAAATAAATAAAACACAGACTCCAATTTTCTCACTTCCTAGGACATCTAAAAGACTCAAAAAAGGGGAAAATCTAGCTAGTATTCTTTACTACAGGATTCAACATACAATTACCAATTATAATTACATCATCTGCCTAAAAATTCTACTTTATAGCACACTGAAGTGAAAACGAACCTAGAAATAGTTGACTTTTGTTTTCTTCCTATAGTTTTCTTTCTCTGAAATGAAACCTCAAATTTTTTTAAAGAGAGAAGGAGAGAGAGAGAGAGAGAGAGAATCAATTTTTATTGAGTTTTTCCACATGGCTTTCGTTGCTCTGACACTTAGTTGTGTATGTGGTGCTGGGGTTTGAACCTGTATACTTGCGTATGCCAGGCAAGCACCGTAACCACCGAGCCACCGCTCCAACCCCGAAACCTCAATTTTTTAAATTATGTAATAGAGAATTTGGCCAGTTCTAGACCTTAAAATATAGACCATAGTCTTCTGAGTTATGTCCTAGTAATTAACTAAATTTCTAGTTACTTCTAGTTCAAACATAACTCACATTTTTCTGATGCTTCCTACAAATGTATAGTGAGGGCATATTGCTAATTTTCACTAAGCAGCAGCGTGCTTGGGCTGGTCTTGTAGCTCAGTGTTAGAGCACTTGCCTAGCACGTGTGAGTCACTGAGTGTTTCTCAGTATCACATAAAAATAAATAAATAAAACAGAGGTATGAAAATATAATATGCTTGTTTGTATTTATGTGGAAGTACTCTATGTCTTTTAAGGAAACTTTAAACATTAAATCACAGTAATATGTGAGACATGGGAAATATCCATGGTAATCCCAGCAGCTCAGGAGGCTGAGATAGGAAGAGCAGCAGTTCAAAACCAGCTGCAGCAAATTAGCAAGGCCCTAAGCAACTTAGTGAGACCCTGTCTCAAAATAAAAAATAAACGTGGCTGAGGATGTGTTTCAGTGGTTAAATGTCCCTGGGTTCAATCCCTGGTACCAAAATAAGCTCTGGAAAAGCTTCTAATTAGTAAAGTAACACCATAAATCTATCAATATAGAATATGATATTTTTCAGTGTATCATTTAAGATTTGCAATTCAATGCTCTTAATATTACTAGAATTGTCTTTGTTCTTCAGCAATGGTTCATTTCTGCTACTAATTATCATTAATACCTTGATAAAGTAATTTTCTTTGTGCTATTATCTGAATGAGTCTCCTCCAAAATTCAGATACTACCAATGTGGTTAGGCCATGAGGTATCCTTCCTTGTGAATGGGATCAAGAGACTTCACTCAGGATCCAGTCCCTGCCTCACCCCTTCCACCAGGTGAGGACATAGCACTCCTTTCTTCTGGAAGGTGTAGCTCCCACCAGACACCCAACCTCTAGGACTGTGAGAAAATAAATTTCTATCCTTTATAAATTACTTTATCTCAGGCATTTTGTTATAGCAACACAAGCAAAGACATTCTATATCTGAGATTTCTTGTGTGAAGTGAGGACTTTTAATTAAAAATGGAAGCTTAACATACTTTTAAAATGATAGCAAAGGATCCTAAAGGTACGTCCACAAAAATGAGGAACAGAAGAAGAGACAATAGATATGTCCAATACATTGTAGAGATTAAAATTGATAGATAACGACAATTATTGCAGAGAAGCAAAGCCGCAATGAAATTGGCTGCATAGGAAGAAATCAGTACAAAGCAAGCTGATTATGGTAAGTAAACTAATAGATTCCCTCCGCACTCCTGAAAATAACTACAACCTAATTCCTAGAACTGTAAATATGTTCCCTTACATGGCAGATAGGACTTTCCAGACATGCTTAACCCATTTTGTTCCATTACCCCAGATGTGGAATACTTATAAAAACTTAAATATGTAATATATGCAATTATAATAATTATATTACATATATATATATAAGCTGTAGATTATGATTTCCAAACTTTTTTAATGTCCCTTGTCAATTTCATTGAAATACTCACAGAACTGAAAACTTGGAACCTAATGGGTTAAGAGGACTGTAACTTGAGGATACTATCCTGTATCCTCAAGTTGGGTAGGGTCAGTATAATCCTAAGCGTCCTTAAAAGAAAAAGGAAGAGAAGTGAGAGTCAAAGAATAGGACTCATGAGGAGGGAGGGTAGAGTACTATTGTTCCAGGAGCCAAGGCATGCAGGTAGGTTCAAGAAGTTGGGAATGGAAAGAAAATATTCTCCCCAGAGTCACCAAAAGTCATGGAGCCCTGCTACCACCATGATTTTTCACTCCATTAAGATTAATCTTGGACTTTTGACTGTCAGAATGATAAGACATTATATTTTTGCTTTGCATCACTGAGTTTACAGTTTGCAATAATTTGCTACATCTGCTATAGGAACCTAATACATCAGTCCACACCATAGAACTTAGACTTGGAAACTGGAAGCAGAAACACTCGGGAGGTGGGACAAGGAATGGGCAGGAAGATAGAAAGTGTAGGTGAAGAGAACTGAGACAAGACCACCTATTCTCCTCCCTCACCCTGTGCAGCCAGTTGACCACTCTTTCCTCTCCCAGGATCGAAGGGGGAGGTTGTCTCCTGTTCTACAAAAACTGAACCAGGAAGTTTCCAAATCTGGGCAGAGCCAGCACAGTGGAAGGAAGGAGCGAGGTACTCCAGGGAAGACCAGCTGCCTACTGAATGAAGAGGACAGCCCCTTTCCCCGGGCCACTCAAGGAAGAACAGAGCCTTTCTCTGAGGAGCCATGTACATCTGCCAGTATGCCAGGGCCCTTCAGCAGTCATCTGGGTCCTGCCTCCTGCAGCCTAGGCCCCAAATGTGCACACAGGACAGTAGTGCTTTACCCCACAATGCAGTGGCAGACGAGACAGATGCTTGAGACAGCCCAAGTTCATATTCGATCATGGACAGACTAATCGGCATCTCTTCAGCTCAATGTTCATATATGTAAAAATAGAAAATTTCTATTTCATAAGGTTGTCATAAACATAAGTGAGATTTCAGATATAAATCATTCATAATAGTGAGCTCAGTAAGAAAAACTGAAGTCCAAAACATATTTTAAAAGAAAGAATTCATGTGAAAAAGAGATAATATAAGGATCCACAAAAAGTTCATAAATTTTAATGCCTATTTTATAAAGAGAGAGGGAGAATTAATTTTATTTTTTTCATCTGATTTTTGTTTCTCCTCCACTTAATTGTGTATGTGGTGCTAGGGATCAAACCTGCGTCCTCACCCATGCCAAGCAAGTCCTCTACTGTCTGGCCCTGGCTGGCAGGGACCGGACAAAGCATTCAACTAGACCCATTTGCTCTTAAGTTCTCCAAGCTCTTTATTTCTCCCTTTACCTCGGTAAAAGCCTCCAGGCGCTTCCCGCCTTCCCTCTCTTAAGAGTCAAGGCCCTTAAGGCATTACATTTAGACTCAAGGCTATTCACATTCATAGTCCTTGTTTCTACTGCCATACCAGAATCACTGTTTCTGCAGCCGAGGCTCTTACTGTCTGCATCTTCTACTGCTGCTGATCTCTCTGCCATCTCTGCTGCCTCTCTGACTCTCTCAGGCAGCAGGTGGTGTTCTCTCAGGCAGCTTGCTGTCGTCTCTCTGCTTTCCTCCTGACTGCTGCTTGCTTCTTCTCTGGCTGCTTCTGGACAGGGCTGCTTGCTTCTTCTCTGGCTGCTTCCTCCTTGGGCCGCTCTCTCTACCTGACTAGCTGCTACTCTATTTATCCATTACAACAGCCAATAGGGGTATAGTGAAACACGTTTATCCAATT